>CAUYQV010150865.1:0-16226 GCA_963574575.1 Galagoides demidoff | reverse complement strand
AACATCATATTGTACTCTAAAAATATGTACAATTTTTAAAAAATTTTATTTATCTTTTTTGGAGATAGTCTCAAGCTGTCATCCTGTGTAAAGTGCTGTGGCATCACAGCTCACAGCAATCTCAAACTCTTGGGCTTAAGCAATTCTCTTGCCTCAGCCTCCCAAGTAGCTGGGACTACAGGTGCCTGCCACAATACCCAGCTATTTTTTGGTTGTAGTTGTGTTGTTTGGTAAGCCCAGCCTGGGTTCGAGCCCACCAGCTCTGATGTATGTGGCTGGTGCCCTAGCTGCTGAGCTATAGGCGCTGACCTACAATTATTTTTTAATTAAAAAAAAACTCTCTGTCTGATCCCATGGTGAAGTATTTCTCAATCTTCTTTCTATACACGCCTCTATCCAGACAGACACGTCTGTCTAGGATCCCCCCATAGCAATTTTTCCATCTCCTTTTTTTTTTTTTGAGACAGAGCCTCAAGCTATCCCCCCAGGTAGAGTGCTGTGGCATCACAGCTCACAGCAACCTCCAACTCCTGGGCTCAAGCCAGTCTCCTGCCTTTGCCTCCCAAGCAGCTGGGACTACAGGCGCCTGCACCAATGTCTGGCCATTTTTTGGTTGCAGCCGTCATTGTTGTTTGGTGGGCCTGGGCTGGATTCAAACCCGCCAGCTCAGGTGTATGTGGCTGGCACCTTAGCCACTTGAGCCACAGGCACTGAGCCAATTTTTCCATCTCTTATGGAGTTTACTTCATATATGATTGACAGGGGTTAGAGACATTGACCCAGTCCCAACCCCACACAGTTTAGAATCTAAGAATTTAACTACTAATAGCCTATTTGCGACCCGAAGCATTACCAATAACACAAACAGTTAACACATGCTGTGTTTTGTATGCTATATGTATTGTGTACTCTATATTCTTACAATAAAGTAAGTTGGAGAAAAGAAAGAAAATGTTAAAATCATTTAACATTTCTTCCACCTCATAACCACATAATGAGGTGGAAGAAATATATTTACTATTCAGTAAATAGAAGTAGGTCATCGTAGAGGTCTCTGTCCTCATTGCCTTTACATTGAGTGGGCTGAGAGGTGGAGGAAGTGGAGGGGTTGCTCTTGCTGTCTTAGGGGTGCCGAAAGTGGAAGAAAATACACCTGTGTATGTACTCGTACAACTCAAACCTGCGTTGTTTTAGGGTCAACTGTACTTATTTCTGTCTTCTGCTGTCCCGCATCCTCAGGAGCAAGGCCTGTATTGTATTCACTCATGGTCGAGAACTGTGCATTGCCTGACTTCATACATGAACAATAAATGTTTGTTGGAGTTTCTACGGTGGGGAGATGTATTGCTTTTACTTTGGGGGTTAGGCCTGCTGACAGTGTCAGTGGTGACCTGGCAGCTGTTGCATCCCTCAGCCCCTTCCTCGGGAACCATGGCATATGTGTGCCTGACTGAGGGCATTCACCAGACTGTGTCTTTATGATACCAGAATAGCTGGACACTGACTGAAAAAGAAAGTTAGCCAAATGAATGTTTTCTAACCTAAACCCCAAAATGTAGATACCAGGCAATATCCAGGTGATGATTCTTTTTTTGAAGCTGAAATATTGGTTCATAAACCATCTGCCTTTGGACAAGCCGTATAGCACTGAGGTGTTTGTCAGAATTTCTACCCCGCTATAAACCTCTCTGTGACCCTTTATCCCTTGCATAATGCACCTCCCAGCAAGCATTGTCCTGCTTCCCTCCCTATACAATTGGCTCTACAATTTGTCTGGCTCTGAGGTTTCCTCCATACTAAAGAGGCACAGAGTGTCAAGATTTAGGGAGGTTGGAAGAGGCTGGGGGTAGGGAGTGGGATGCAGCCTTCTCTGCAGGGTTGCTGAAAGTTGCAAGGGTCAAGGAAATAATATAAACCTTTGAATAGAGGCTCCAAATAGTTGAATAGTTGGTTTGGAGTTCCCAGTGACTAGTATCTCAGTTACCCACTGCTTTGTTACAATTTGCTTTTCTTTAGCTAAACATTCTTGCATGGTTTCAAAAGCAAGTGAACAGATACAGGGTTTCTAAGTGTAATCATTCTCTTCGCTGATGCATTGCTAACAACAGAGGGACCATAAACTAAAGGGTCTCTAATTTACTCTGCCAAAAAATCTGTTCCTCACTCTGTCAGCTCCACAGCTTTCTCCTTAAAGCTGAATAAATTGGGTGCTGCCTTTGAAATGAAGTTTGGCCCAGAAATCTTAGCTACCTTTCTTGAGGAAAGATGATTAATCTTGTTATGCTCAGCAGCAAAAGGATTATAGGTATGGCTGAACCAGTTTTGTATGGTTTGAAATACCAACCCTGTCAATTTTGTGTTTTTCAGTAAGGGAGTAACAAAGGATAATCTCATGCAAGAGAAGTACTGGCTTTTGATTTAGGGAAAAAAATAAAACAGTTGCTTAGGTTTTTTCATATATATATAATTATCTTTAAGGCAAAAATTCAAATACCCCAGCATATACATTTTTATAGTGGTTTGGTAGCAGAAAAGATCATCTAGTAGATTATCAGGACTGACAAAAATAACGTGTCTATTAAAAACTATCGGAATGCAAGAGGATGGTCAACTTTGCAGTTCATTACACTAATCCCAATCAATAACTATTTATCAGTGATTTCAACAACTAAAATGGAATTCAGACAACAGAATATTTATTTTTATATCCCAGAAAATCTGCCCCAAGAATCCCTTTCACGTCTGCCGGGAGGTTGCTAGTGGTGCCTGCCTGGAGACCTTTCTAAAACGGGCAAGAAGATCCATGCATTTGCCACATCTATATCCTTCAACAGTGTTTTCATGTTCCTATAGCTTCCGAGAGCTGACACAGTTCTTGTCTCAAACACTGAAAGATGAAAGGGGAAGGCAGAGCACTGTCATTTTTAAAAGAAACCTAGAGATATAAAGAACCTAAGAAAATACAGGACTAAAAGGAAGGTCAAAAGAATATATTTTATTATAAAGCATTTTTAAAATTAATAGGTCATAAAACTATAAAATAAATAATGGATTGTGTTTAAAATATGGGTTAAAGCTATTTTACCAAATAGTCAGAAACTTGTGTCATAACTCAGCAGAGGCTGTTGAGGCCCCTCCCCATCCAGGGAATCCCACCCCAAACGAACTGGTTAGTGCACAGCCAAGAAGACATCCTTTCCTAGGCCACAGACTGCACCTCTAGTGCAGGATAGCCATTGAGCACATGGGTCTCAGTGGTCATTATTCCAGCAGAAACAAGCTCCTTGACATAGTGCTCTCGTGTCAAGCACCGTGCTGGTGTATATGTTGTTTATTACAGCAATCCTTAGGGGTGGGGTTACCTCTGGTTTACAGATGAAAAGGCTGAGGCTTGGGAGGAGTCTATGGCCAAAAGAGTAGGGCACCGGCCCCATATACTGGAGACGGTGGGTTCAAACTCAGCCCCAGCCAAAAACTGCAAAAAAAAAAAAAGAAAAAAAAGTCACTTATGGGCAGCACCTGTGGGTCAAAGGAGTAGGGTGCTGACCCCATATACCATATACTGGAGGTGGTGGATTCAAACCTGCCCCGGCAAAAAACTGCAAAAAAAAAAAGAAAAAGAAAAAAACACTGAGGCTCAGGAAAGCAAAGTGAGTTGCTAAAGATCACACAGCTAGGGAGGGGCTAAACCATACCCTTTCTGTGGAGCTCATAGCTCATGGTTTGAGCATTGCCCAGTCATTTTGGTACCTGTGAACTTGAATTTCCCCCTGAGCTAAAACTGAGAACTGTGAGGCTTTGTTTCTGAGGACTGCATACCTTCTTAGTACAATAACCTTACTCCCCCCTATGTCAGAGCTAATGTTGATTTATTTTTGTAAAAATTGTAATTGATCTCTTTCTTCTACAAACAATAGTTTATTTTTATTTGTCTTTGCTAACATGAAGATGAATAGACATTTATTTTAGATAGCCAAATAGTAGTAGCACCTCGTAATACTTGTGCAGTCTGGAAAAGCAGCTTTGATTGATGTCACAATTGGAGATTAGTAAAATAACTCATAAGTGATCAATGGAGGAAAATTTCTGCATTACTCTTAGTTAGGTTTTTGTAAGCTAAGGAGATTTTTAGGGTGTTTGTGATAGTTCTTGTTTGTCTTCTTTATAACTTGAAAGATAAATCACGTTAGTGATACCGACTGGCCTTGATTCTGCTATAGAGAGGCTTATAAAATAAACCTCATTTCGTGTTCTGCTCAGAGGTAAGGGTGACTCCTAGAAGCAGAATCTCACCTAATGTGCACCATGTGAGGGTGTATAACATGCCCCCTGGGTGATGGGCTCATCTACAGATGGAACTTTATCCTGGAAGTAAGACAATGTAACCTAAATATTGTACCCTCATATTAATTTGAATAAATTTAAAATTTAAAAAAGCATAAAATGATCCAAATTTAAAAAAAAAAAAGAAATCTATTGGGGTAAGAATGAGGAGATTCTTATGAAGCAAGTATTTCTTTTATGATAACTGCTGATACTCATAGCTTAGATGTTTAAACCTTCTTTTACTTTCCTTTATTCTAGCCTTTCCATTTTGTTTCTCATTTCCTTATTTGTTCCATTGACTTTTAGCAACAGAATCCTTCCTTTTGGGGGAATATTAGTGACACCAGATGCTGTCAGGTGAACCCAGAGGTGTACCCTGGACTACTCTTGCACTCACAGAGATTAGCTGGAAGTCCTTTTGCTCATATTCAATTTGATTCCAACAATAACAATCTGTATTTAGCCAGAACAAAGACACTGACAGCTTAGAGGCTGGCTGGAGGCTCTCGACAGCTCACTTGGGGACCCAGGTGACAGTTCCTATGATTCCTGGTCCACAGGATTTTTCTGACCCATATTCCCTTTCAGTTTTGTCCTGCTTCGAAAGTTGTACATTTCATTTGAAATAAGGAATGTCTCAAATGGATTCCTTCCTTTTCTTAGGTATCGACTGTTAGCTAGAAAAATATCTTGTACTTGTGTCTGACAGTTGTACCTGTTTGGAAGATCTGTGTTCAGATCTGTTTTCAGATCTTCCAAATGGCTCTTCCCCTATGTTTGATTTTATAGCATTATTCTCTGGTTACTTGAGAAACATTGATTCACCTAGTTACACAGATCTTCCAAATAGGTGCAACTGCCCGACACAAGTTCAAGATACTTTTCTACCTAATGGGACACGTGGCTGATACCTAAGAAAAAGAAGGAATCCATTTGAATAGAGATATACGTAAGTGTACTTCTGCTCCTGGTCCTGTGGTTTGACACAGAGGTCAGCGATTCTCAACTCTTTTGATCTGCCTTGTGTTTGAATGATTCTTGCCCTGTGTTTGATTTTCTAGCAGTATTCTCTGGTTACTTGAGAAACATTGATTCACCTAGTTACACAGATCTTCCAATAGACATTATTTCTTTACATAGTTATCAAAAAAATTCACATAGGTTAATGTCTCCCTCAATGGCATCAAGAAACTCTTTAGGTGTTAGGAACTGTCAGGCTCACAGAGGCTCACAAGTTTTCCGACAGAAGGGGTACAGTACCCCACGCTCAGACATGGCAGTTTGCCTTCATGTGTTTTTTTTTCCCCTGGAAAACTCAAGTTTTATCCTTGGCATCAAACACTATTAGTTGTTTTTCTTGGAGTGACAGCCTCACTACATTCGTCTTTGAGAAAATGATTATAGAACACTCAGGTCTGATAACCCTGGTGTGGGCATCAGTTCTTCCCAGTGAAAATGAGGTTCCCTGAAAAGAAGCTCACCACTCAGTTGCATAGTGCTCAGCTTTGCAACAAGTGATGTACTTAGTATGCAGCAAAAAGTGCTTTATAAAGAGATACACACTCACGGGTTGAACTTTAATAAAATTAGTATTTGTACAGCTTCATCAAAGTCATTCCTATCATACATAAACTTGGCATTTTTACTGTAGTAGCAGTCAGTGAAGGGCACAGTGACTTCATGCCACTGCCTTCATTGGTGCTAAGGCACCAGCAGTGTCACCACTATTGTTTTTGCATCATCTGGGCAAGTGTCCTAACACAGCAACAAGGAATAATACAAAGCATCTTTCTATGATTATGAGGCATTTGACTTCGTAGGCTTTCTGAAGGGGTCTCAGGGATTCTCAGGGGTCTGTACTTTTAGAACTGCTTCTGTCCAGTGTTAGAACCAGATACTCATAAGGCACATTTCTTGAGGGTTGACTCCATGGCCTGGTAATGTGCTAAGTGCTGAGGATACCAAATGAAATCTTTCCTGATTACAAAGAGCTTGCAGTTTGATGGAGAAAGGCCCAGTAAATAGATGCTTGTAAAACATTCCAGTAAGTGCTGTGATTATGGTAGGCAGAAGGGTACTCTGCTGGCATGCAGGAAGAGCCCCAGCCTGGCTTGTGTTCTAGTGGTGGTGGTGGAAAGGGCTGTTTCCTAAAGGAAACAACAGTAAGGTGAACTAGAGAGGTAAAAGTAGAAGTAAGCCAGGTAAAGAAGGAAGGAAAATGTTCCATGAAGTTGGAGTGGCTTGGAAAAGGCTTAGAAGCAGGAGCAAGTGTGCAGTGTTTGCACACTACTCCTATACACCTAATCTCAAGTAGTGCTGGAGTACAGGAGCTATGGGTGAGGTGTGGTACAAGAAGGGGCTGAAGAAGTAAACAGAGATCAGATCCCAGGTGCTAAATGAGTGTTTTATCCCAGGGATGATGGATATCTGCTACAGGATTTAAACAGGGTCGTGAGATCATTGAATTTGTATTTTAGAAAGATCACTCTGACACAATGAGGATGGAAAGCAGATGGGTGAGATGTGGACAGGTAGACCAGTTGAGGCTGGTGCAGGAGTCCAGAGAACAATGACCAGGGCCAGGCCAATGAGGTGACAATGGAGGAATCCATAATTATTAGGATTTGATGATTGATTTGATATTGAGGGTAAGAAATAGGGAATTTGTCAAGGATACTCCAGGATTTGTAGATGCGTGGCCGTCTGCACAGTGAAGCATTCATAGGGGTAAGGGAGCACGGGAAGAGGAGTAGCGGCAAGACAATTCATTGAGCTTTGTGTGTCCTATTCACACACAAATGTATACACACACGCATAAACACGCATACATACATATCAGTATCTTCAGATGAAGATGTCCAGATTGGAGCAAAACTTGGAGCTTGAAAGGGTTCTGGACTAGTGATTTCAGTTGACGAGTTATCAGTGTAGGCCAAGGTCGAGGCCTCAGAAGCTGATGGGATCCCCTGGGGGAGAGGGCGTGGCTTTACAGAGTCTAGTTACAAGGCTCAAGTCCAGAGAGAAGTCAGGGTAGGCTTTAGGTGGGGAGGAAACCTGGCGTATGGATCTTCCTGGTCCTTCACATCTACAGAAGAGAGCAGAGAAAAGTTTAAAATCATAATTCCTTGATTAACTGTTTAGATATGGTCCGACCATGCTTTTATTATAATATAATAAACATGATACTTTATGAGCAATACAGTCTATATAACACATTTTTGTTCCTGAGTTAACATAGACTTTAGATCTATAAAGGGTGGTAAAAGTAGCAATTACTGTTTATAGTGCCTTTTCCCACCAGAACATTTTTCTTTTAAAAGTAGGGTTAAGCCAGGCACAGAAGTACCAGCTACCTGAGAGGCTGAAGTTGGAAGATTTCTTTTTTCTTTTTTTATTAAATGATAGCCATGTATATTAATGCAATCATGGGGTACAGTGTGGTGTTTTCATACACAATTTGAAATATTTTCATCAAACTGGTTAACATAGCCTTTATGTCATTTTCTTAGTTACTGTGTTAAGATGTTTATATTCTACTTTTAGAAAGATTCACTTATACCCTTGTAAGATAAACCATAGAGGTGATCCCACCAATCACCCTTCTTCCACCCACCCACCCCTCTCCCCTCCCAGGAGGATTTCTTAAGCCTAGGAGTTTGAGGCTTTAATGCAGGCATCCTCAAACTATGGCCCACGGGCCACATGCAGCCTGCCGAGAACATTTATCCAGCCCGCCTGGTATTTTTGCCGCTGCTGCCTGTCCTGCTTAGCAGCCGACTCATCCCGGGGCCCACAGTCAGGCCCTCCAATGCTCTGAGGGACAGTGAACTGGCCCCTGTTTAAAAAGTTTGAGGACTCCTGCCTAATACTTTATGACCAGACCTGTGATAGCCACTGTACTCTAGCATGGGCAACATAGCAAGACCCCATCTCTTAACAAAAATAGGGTGGGCTTGGCACCTGTAGCACAGTGGTTACAGTGCCAGTCACATACACCGAGGCTGGCGGGTTCCAACCCGAACAGGACAGCTAAACAACAATGGCAACTACAACAAAAAATAGCCAGGAGTTGTGGTGGGTGCCTGTAGTCCCAGCTACTTGGGAGGCTGAGGCAAGAGAATTGCTTAAGCCCAAGAGATTGAGGTTGCTGTGAGCTGTGATGCCATAGTACTCTACCGAGGGTGTCAAAAAAAAAAAAATAGGGTGGCCTTTTCCCCATCTGTGGTTTCAGAGTTCTCAGGAATTTTACCCTTCTTTCTTTTCACTAATAAGGTGTATTGGTAATTTTAGAAGTTAGGGTTTCCATTATGTTGAATAGCTAAGACAGAAACAGTCACATTAGAAGTGTCATCTGTGTGAGATTTAGACAAGAACTGGTCCTTAGCATTCCAGTGATGGGAAGAGAGATTAGAGGTGTTTGCTTTCATCTTAGTACTGAAGTAGCCTCTAGTATCAGGAAGCATTGTCTGGTGGCTCCCCTCTGTGGTGGTAGGTGTATCTCAGACATGAGTGGGAAGAAGGGTAAGTGCAAGTCTGTGACAGGAGCTCAGCCTTTCCTCTGCGGCGTGATGCCTGGCCCATCCCCAACCATGGTTTGATACCAGGCAGCCAGCCTTACCCAGGCTGGGGAAGGGCTGATTATTTCTATTTCTATTTCCATTTGAAAACCTTTTCTATGGGTTTCTATCCTATTGACAAATTAAAAAATAACCAAATAAAAATCACTACTAGCTCTAAGCTTGTGACACACAAGCTATTTGCTTATCACCCAGACTGTCTGTTAACAGTACTCACTGCAAACTCAGGATCCAGGAGAGATTGTGCTGGGAGAGCTGGGCATAAATTTTGTGAGTGTTACTATTTGATAAGATCATAACTTCTAAACAAATTCAGGTTATTTGGCAGCAAGGGTTTCAAGGACATTATCAGCCTACTAGGTGCTGTGGAAATTGATCTATCCTTAAATATTTTTATTTAAAGCTTTTTAGCTCAACCTATATAGCATGTCTTTTTAGGGGTGCAGGGATTAACACAGGATTTTATTTTGTTGATATATTCTTAGTTTTGTGGTTGCTGAAAGTGAATTATATGGCATGTTGCTCTTACTTATAATCACTGATGGTGTATCTAAGCAGCTTGGTCACTCAGCTGCACTGCATGGATAGAGGAGACCTTCAGAAGAAAAATTGGAACTGATGAAGGATCTTGGATCCTGGTGTTGTCAGTGCTCAGTACATGGTGAGTGCAGGGACAGGACTGTAGAGAATGAAGAGGAAGAAGCTTGACATGTCAGTGTCTTCTTAGTCTGGTTTCTACATTATAACTTTACTGTTTGGTTAGAAGCAAATTCTTAGAAAACCAGTTTGATGCATAGTCAGATATATAACAAAGGCAGAACATCAGGCCAGACATACAGAGTAATTATTTTTCAATTAACCAAATGTACTTTCGATGAGCAAACTAATTCCTAACCACGAGGTTTACACTATGTCCTAACATCAGATAAGGATCCAGGGCAGGTTCAGAACTGAAGCTGTTTTTTGCTTTAGTTCAATTCCATTAACACTTGTGTTCAAGTGTCATATCTAAGCAGTTGCTGGAAAGTGAACCGAAGTGCATCGATTACAGGAAGATGGGAAAAGCACGGAGGGAGGCAGCCATGTGGTAGGAAGGAGCACAGAGGCCCAGCAGCAGATTTCAGCTGAGATTATTAAAGAGTCTACACGCTTCCTAGCCATGGAATCACCTGCCTTAGAAAATGTACTCCCCCAATCGCATTTGAAGGTTAAAGCAGAGGTGGGTGATACTAACATGGTTATTGCAGCAGGGGCTCTTGCTGTAACTTTGCTGTTTTTCCTGCTTTTATACAGACTCTAAATTTGAGCCTCTCAGCAGCCCCATGAAATAGGGTCATTGTCCCTATTGTGCAGATAAGGAAATTGAGTCTAGTGTTAAATGGCTTGTCGGACTCCACGTGTTTTGACATCCAGGACTCTTTCTGTTATTACAGCAGCTGCCTTCTGCTTCAGCGGGAAGGAAGGGTACAGTCTCTTCCAACTCTAGAGATTCTACACTATGTGGCAACAAATGAGGAGTGAAGTTCAAAATCATTTAGATTAGGATCTACAACTGCATTTCTGTTTGCTACTATGTTGGTTGTATAATGTACTTCTGTGGCTAACCACAGACCATTAACAGTAAACGTTATCTGTGGTTAGATAACTAGAGTATTCACTCTCTGTCAGGAGGGCAGTAAGTCAAGACAGGCAGGTTGAAGCACAGCTTCAAATGCTGCCACATCACTCTGGGATACTGTGTAATAATCAGCAGACAGACAGCCTGGTGTGCAGAAATGAGAGATCCGGGTTGCTCTTTTTGGAACAAAGGCATTTTGCAGTCTGTGAGGTAGTTGGAAATGATTGCAAATTGAAGCTCTGGCATCTGAACAGAGGGCAAACTACATGTATCTTCAATATGGTTAGGACTCATTATTCTAGGGGTTTTTTTTTTTGAACTCCACCTTTTGAGACCATAACTCCATCATTAATGATGTTTTTGGCTGAGTTCTGTGGCTCACATCTGAGCCCAGGAGTTCAAGACCAACCTGAGCAACTTAGTAAGACCAAAAAATAGAAAAATTAGCCAAGTGTGGTGGCATGTACCTGTGGTCCCAGCTACTTGGGAGGCTGAAGCAGAATTGCTTAAATCCAGGAGTTCAAAGCTGCAGTGAGCTATGATCATGCCATTGCAGTCCGGTCTAGGCAACAGAGCAAGATGTTGTCTCAGAAAAGAAAGAAAGAAAAAGATATTTTTGAATATCAAATGTAGGAGCTATATATGAGAATACATGCTCACGTGCTTTTGTGAAAGAGAGGGAGGGAGGGAGTATCCTTGGTAACTGATGAATAATCACTTAACATTCAATTGTTTGAATAACAATAGTAATAATCCTTTATATTTGTAGTGTTTTCAAAGTATTTTCAAAAACATCATTTGAGGCTTGGCGCCTATAGCTCAAGTGGTTAAGGTGCCAGCCACATACGCCAAAGCTGGCAGGTTCGAATCCAGGCCGGGCCTGCCAAACAATGACAACTACAACCAAAAAATAGCTGAGCGCTGTGGCAGGCGCCTGTCGTCCCAGCTACTTGGGAGGCTGAAGCAAGAGAATCACTTAAGCCCAGGAGTTGGAGGTTGCTGTGAGCTGTGATGCAACGCACTCTACCCAAGGTGACAGCTTGAGTCTCTGTCTAAAAAAAAAAAAAAAAAATATATATATATATATATATATATCATTTGAATGGTAATTTAGCCAGGGTTACAAATCATTCTTGTTCCACCTATGCTCTGAGGATGTTGAGCCCCTAGCTAGAGGGTGAGGGTAGGGAAGTAGAGATCTGTGCCCCTCCCCCACTTCTTCCTTTGATTTGTTATATTTGTTCATATTATTTCTTCATCCAGCCTCCATCTCTCTTATTTTCTTGCATAGATATGCTACAAGAGGGGTCGGTATGTGGGGGGGTTTTTGTAGCATACCTCTTGGACTGAGACTTTTGAAACCAGTTATTATCAAGTATGTTTGTTTCATTTTAAATTGCTTTTTACCCTGTTTATCATGTGTCCTGAATGAAAGACCACTAAACTTAAACTTGCTGGCACAATTTGGTAGTAAAGGAAGCCCACTCGGAGTGGATTTGCTAGCCAAAGCCATACTCTCTCCTTTCTTCAGTTGTATTTCTTATTTCCATTTCTTTGATTTGTACTCAGGCTGCTGACACGTCTCTAGCCATTTCCTATTTTAGCAGTCCTTCTTTTTGGCCTGCTCTGCCCCACCAGACACACTAGTTGTCAGCAGTCCAATCCATCTGTGTTTTCTGGATACACACTGGGTGCCGATGCTTTGACGAGGGTGCGTTCCAGCCAGGCCCTGCAGAGCTATCTCCTCTGGGAAGAAGACCAAGGCCCCTCTGCTTTTCTCGTCTGAGACTCATGATCCTGTCTTGCCCTCCCCTCCAGTTCCAGGGTCTGGTGGGGGCAGCTGGCTTAGGGTGTGTAACTAGCTTCTTTTTACACTGACTCAATTTCATTTTATAAAATTGCCACTTAGGAGACCGTGCAGTTAGCAGGATGGCTTCTTATCTCATGCTTGTGCTTGTTCCTGGTTCATAGCAGCTTCTCCTCAGGTGCAATGTGCTGGCTACATGGCAGCTGTGTCCCTTGCTTAGCCATCAGAGTTGGGTACTTTCTTGTGGAGTGTAGGGTAGTTGGAGGGTCACCAGGCTTGGCATTACAGGGCCTGGAGAGTAGACCCTGGTCTGGATGTGGTACAGCCTCTCTCAGCCTGAATTTCTATGATCTATGAATTAGATTAACTGTCAAATAATCCCATCCTAACTGCCTTATTCATTGTGTATGTGGGAAGACCCTGTGGACTTTGGAAGCACTAGAGAGATTTAGGTTGCTTATCCTTCCACCATATATTTACTGGGTACCTTCAGCATGCCAAACCCACTTCTAGGCTTTGGGGAGAGAATAGCGAAGGAAACAAACAAAAAGGGGTCTTTACGTCTAGTGGGAGGAGGACGATAGGAGAGTAAGCAAATAAGTGAGCAAGATGCTTTCCTCCAGCGTTGAGTGCTCTCAAAAACTAAATCCATGGCTGGAGCAACCCAGAGTGGGTAGCCAGGATACCACTTGGTATCACTTTACTTACCCTAGAGTTAGATGCCCTTTCTTGCAAGAAGATCTCCCTAATTGTTTCAGGCTAACGTAACAATGGCTGTGGTTTACTGAGTAGTGCTGGGTGCAAAGGACTTTACTGTGCATTATCTCTAATCCTCATTCACCTCTACATGCTAAGTGTTCTCAGCATTTTTAAATGAGGACATCCAGACTTAGCAATGCAAACTATTGCCCAGTATTGCAGACTGGCAAGCAGCAGAACTGAAATGCCAAAATCTTGCCCTTTCTATAACATCTCCTATTTTTTCTGTCCAAAGGACCTTATTATGTTCTCCTCCCTCTGCGACCTAACCATCATCTATAGAAATTATGTTTCCATGTGGTTTCCCGTTAGCCTCTGGGCTCCCAAAGGATAGGCACTATTATTCTTAGCACCTGGAACTGTGCCAGGCAATTAATAGGAGCTAATTCCAAGTTTACCGAATTCATAACCAGCCCCAGCCACTTGCTGTGTATACACATGCCACAGATTTCTACTTAGGAATTCTCAGAAGTTTGTTCTGTAGATTGCAATGGGAGCAGTCAAGTTGGATGTGCTTGGAGAGAAAGTTAGGAAAAAATGAAGCTTTTTTCCATGTTAAAGAAATCATTTTAGATATAAGGCATCTCTTCAGAAAAGGTATGACTTTTTATAGTAAGCAAGCTGAGATCCATATTTACAACCACAAGAAAACCATGGTGGGCAGTTGTATAATGGCAATTGGTGTTGGCTTAGTGTTATTGTTGGTTCTTGTGAAGTTGATCATTGTATATCTGGAAAGTCTATAGCATTTGAAGTCTGCTTCTATGCATTGATTTTGAGTAAGAAAGGGATAGAATTAAATTATGTGAATGTGCTGTGCAGTTCTCAAGGAGAGCTGGAATTCTAGTCTTGACTGGTCCTCCAGAGGACTAAAATCTGATCACTTACAGAATCATTACTTTGAGCAATGTGGCACAGCCTTCTGCAGTTCCCTATCAGTTGAGTGAAAATGAGGTCCTATTCATTGTTAATGGGCACTCTTCTTTGTTTATTGACATGAGTAAAATAACCACCATGTAACAAATGGTAGGGTCCAATTTTAGACACCCTGCTTCTTCAAAAAAAAAAAAAAAACTTATGAAGGACGGCACCTGTGGCTCAGTGAGTAGGGTGCTGGCCCCATATACCGAGGGTGGCGGGTTCAAACCCCGCCCCTGCCAAACTGCAACAAAAAATAGCTGGGCGTTGTGGCAGGCGCCTGTGGTCCCAGCTACTCGGGAGGCTGAAACAAGAGAATCACCTAAGCCCAGGAGCTGGAGGTTGCTGTGAGCTGTGTGATGCCACGGCACTCTACCCACTCTACTGAGGGTGATAAAGTGAGACTCTGTCTCTACAAAAAAAAAACTTACATCAAAAGAAAGTGACTATACCATTCAAGAATTCTGTGCATGTTATAAATGTGATCCCATTTTAGAGAGAAAAGGCTGAATCCACGTTAATACTAAAGAGAGGAAACAAGTCAGGAACAGAACTTATGTTAGAACTTTGTTGGGACTGGTAATGTTGCACAAGACAAAGAAGTTTGTGTTGACTAGGAACACAGCATGATTGTGGTTCAGAACACTGGAGGAGACCATTCAAGGTAGTTCCAGGTATTGGTTTTAGCTAGTTGAGAGTGTCAATAAACTCATCTATTTGTTTTTTCATTCAGAGCCAAATATTGTATACATACTAAGTATAAAATAAGTGCAGCAGGGATGAAGGTAATCACTGAGTGCCATTTAGCAGACTGTAAATACTCCAGCGGACTAGCTGGACCTAGTAGGCATGAGTACTCTAAATATCTTCTGTATGGGTGGAATTGTGTCCCCCCAAATTTATATGTTGAGTCCTTAACCTATAGTACCTCAGAATGTGACTGTATTTGAAGATGGGGTCTTTAAAAGGTAAGTTAAAATGAGGTCATTAGGGTGGGCCCTAACCTAATATGACTGGTCTCCTTATCAGAAGAGGGCATTAGGACCCAGACACAGAAAAATCATGTGAAGACATACTTAGGGGAATGTCAAGGAGAAAGGCCTGACAAAGATGAACCAGCAAGCCAGGAACAGAGCTGGGGGTTCAAGTCTGGGTCTGCTCACTCACAGCACATGGGGTTGTACCCCTAAGGTTGACCATCAACCATGGGGCCTCCCCTGCCAGACCTAACGACATCCTAAAGAGGTGGCCATTAAGGCAGAGGGGTGTTGGTATGGGAGTGTAAAGAAAAAGACCAGCAAACAGAGTAAAGGACCACCACAGATGAAGCTCTCTCTGATGGATGCTGGAGGAGGGTGACAGAGCCCTGGGAAGCACATTGCTCTCCACACGTAAAAATAAAAACATGTCCTCTTGTGGGCTAAATTGTGTCCCCCTCACATTTGAGTGTTGAAGTCCTAATTCCCAAGCACCTAGGGATGTGACTATATTTGGAGACAGGGTCTTTAAAGAGGTAAGTTAAAATGAAGTCATTAGGGTAGTCCCTAATCCACTCTGACTGATGTCCTCATTAGAAGAGGATGTTAGGAGGGAAAGACCACGTGAAGGTGCAGGGAGACATTGGCCAGGAACAAGAGTCCTTAGAGAAAACCAGTTCTCCTTGATCTCAGGCTTCCAGCCTCCAGGATTGTGAGGAAAATAAATTTCTGTTGTTTAAGCCCCTGAGTCTGTAGTACTTCGTTACTGAAGCCCTGGCAAAGTACTATAGCCTGTAGAATGTCTGGGTGTGGTAGGCATGAGTACTGTAAACACTCTAATGGAGTATGTGGGTGCACTAGGCATGCAGTGCATGTTTGGTGTATGAATATGAAGGCTCTCTCTGCAGGATTCTTGTCTATGAAGAAAATGGAAGGAACTGACATTGTTGGTATGTTTGCAATCTGGGTATTGATCTTGGGTTATTTTGTAGATGTTTGATAGTTGTAGTTCTTTCTCATTGTAACTAGTCATATATTTATCACCCAGTAAATATTTCATTTTGTTTAAAAAATACAGGTACAACTCTTCAGCTCTCATGTTGTGAATATTTTTGGTTTTTTTTTTTTTTTTTTTTTTTTTTTTTGCTTTTTTTTTTGGAAGTTTTCCTATTGTTGTAAAGAATAATGCTCACCTGTAATCCTATAATTCACTGGTGATGTCTTATTAAGTTTCATTTTGGCAC
>CAUYQV010150863.1:0-24867 GCA_963574575.1 Galagoides demidoff | reverse complement strand
ATAATGAAGACACAAATTACCAGAACCTCTGGGATACCACAAAAGCAGTCCTAAATGGGAAATTTATAGCATTGCAAGTATTCTTCAAGAGAACAGAAAAAGAGGAAGTTAACAACTTAATGGGACATCTGGAGCAACTAGAAAAGGAAGAACATTCCAATCCCAAACCCAGCAGAAGAAAAGAAATAACCAAAACTAGAGCAGAATTAAATGAAATTGAAAACAAAAGAATTATACAACAGATCAATAAATCAAGAAGTTAGTTTATTGCAAAGGTCCATAAAACAGATAAACCTTTCACTAACCTAACCAGGAATAAAAGAGTAAAATCTCTAATTTTGTCAATCACAAATGACAAAGACAAAATAACAACAGACTCCTCAGAAATTCAAAAAATCCTTAATGAATAAGAAACTCTACTCTCAGAAATATGAAAACCTGAAGGAAATAGACCAATACCTGGAAGCACACCACCTTCTAGACTTAACCAGAATGAAGTGGAAATGTAGAATAGGCCTATATCAAGCTCTGATATAGCAACAACTATCCAAAATCTCTGCAAAAAGTAAAATTCAGAACCAGATAGCTTCACATCAGAATTCTACCAAACCTTTAAAGAGGAACTAGTACCTATATACTCAACCTTTTCCAAAATATAGATAAAGAAGAAATACTACCCAACACATTCTATGAAGCAAATATCATCGTGATCCCATGACACAATAAGAAAAGAAAATTATAGACCAATATCTCTAATGAACATTCATGGAAAAATATTCAGTAAGATCCTAGCAAACAGAATCCAGCAACACATCAAACAAATTATACACCATGACCAAGTGGGTTTTATCCCAGGGTCTCAAGGCTGGTTTGATATACACAAATCTATGAATATAATTCATCACATAAATAAAATAAAAAACAAGGACCACATGATTCTCTGAATTGATGCAGCTTTTGATATCTTTTCATGATCCGAACCCTTAAGCAAACAGGTATAGAAGGGACATTTCTTAAACTGATAGAGGCCATTTACAGCAAACCCACAGCCAATATCATATTGAATGGAGTTAAATTGAAATCATTTCCACTCAGATCAGGAACCAGGTTGCCCATTGTCTCCACTGCTTTTTAACATCGTAATGAAAGTCTTAGCTATCAATCAGGCTAAAAAAGATCAAGGGTATCCATATAGGGTCAGAGGAGATCAAACTTTCACTCTTGGCAGATGATATGATTGTATATCTGGAAAACCCCAGGATTCAACTACAAAACTCTTAGAAGTGATCAAGGAATACAGCAATGTCTCAGGTTACAAAATCAATACCCACAAATCTATAGACTTTATATATACCAACAACAGTCAAGGACTCTATTCCTTTTACAGTAGTGCCAAAGAAGATGAAATATTTGGGAATTTACCTAACAAAGAATGTGAAATATCTCTATAAAGAGAACTATGAAACTTTAAGAAAAGAAATAGCTAAAGATGTTAACAAATGGAAAAATATACCACGCTCATGGCTGGGAAGAATCAACATTGTTAAAATGTCCTTACTATCCAAAAAAATATACAATTTTAATGCAATCTCTATTAAAGCACCACTGTTATACTTTACAGATCTTGAAAAAACAATACTTCATTTTATACGGAATCAGAAAAACCTTGAATAGCCAAGACATTACTCAGAAATAAAAACAAAGCAGGAGGAATCATGCTACCAGACCTCAGATTATACTATAAATTGATAGTGATAAAAACAGCTGGCACAAAAAAGAGAGGTATGTATGAATCAAATAGAGAACCAGAGATGAACCCAGCTACTTACTGTCACTTGATTTTCTATAAACCAGTTAAAAACATTCAGTGGGAAAAAGACTCCCTATTTAACAAATGGTGCTGGGCAAACTGGCTGGCAACCTGTAGAAGACTGAAACTGGACCCACACCTTTCACCATTAACTAAGATAGACTCTCACTGGATTAAAGATTTAAATTTAAGACATGAAACTATAAAAAATACTAGAAGAAAGTGCAGTAAAAACACTTAAAGAACTCAGCCTGGGAGAATATTTTATGAGGAGGACCCCCCGGGCAATTGAGCAACATCAAAAATACATTACTAGGATCTGATCAAACTAAAAAGCTTCTACACAGCCAAGAATACAGTAAGTAAAGCAAGGAGACAGCCCTTAGAATGGGAGAAAATATTTTCAGGTTATGTCTCTGACAAAGGTTTAATAACCAGAATCCACAGAGAACTCAAACATATTAGCAAGAAAAGAACAAGTGATCCCATCCCAGTATGGGCAAAGGATGTGAAAAGAAACTTCCCTGAAGAAGACAGGCGCATGGTCTACAGACACATGGAAAAATGCTCATCATCCTCAATCATCAGAGAAATGCAAATCAAAACCACTTTGAGATATCATCTAACTCCAGTAAGATTAGCCCACATCACAAAATCCCCAAACCATAGATGCTGGCATGGATGTGGAGAAAAGGGAACACTTCTGCACTGCTGGTGGGAATGCAGACTAATATGTTCCTTTTGAAAAGATGTTTGGAGATCACTTAGGGATCTAAAAATAGACCTGCCATTTGATCCTTCAATTCATCTATTAGGTATCTATCCGGAGGACCCAAAATCACTTTATAACAAAGATATTTGAACCAAAATGTTTATTGCAGCCCAATTCATAATTGCTAAGTCATGGAAGAAGCCCAAATGCCCATCAACCCTTGAATGGATTAATAAATTGTGGTATATGTACACCATGGAGTATTATGCAGCCTTAAAAAAGATGGAGAGTTTACCTCTTTTATGTTTACATGAACAGAGCTGGAACATATTCTTCTTAGCAAAATATCTCAAGAATTGAAGAAAAAGTATCCAAAGTACTCAGTCCTACTATGAAACTAATTTATAAGCAATCACACTTCCATATGAAAGTTATTACACAACTATAGCCCAAGATGAAAGGGAAACAGGAGAGGGAGTGGTAAGGGGAGGATGGGTGGAGGGAGGGTAATTGGTGGGACCACACCTATGGTGCATTTTACAAGGGTACAATACAAATATCTTAACACAATAACTAAGAAAATGCGGTAAAGGCTATGTTAAGCAGTTTGATGAAAGTATTTCAAATTGTATATAAAACCAGCACATTGTACCCCATAATTGCATTAATATACACAGCTATGATTTAATAAAAAATATGTATATGTAATTGTTGAATTCTATAATTACACCTTGAAATATCTTGACCTCTGAGAAGAATCCTGTGATTCAGCTCCCTTTTTGATTATTGAATAAACTTACCTTCCATACTGGAAAAGAAATTTATTGAGATAGCCTGCAAATTTTGAAGATGATTTTTTGTTAAGTTTTATTTTGTAAAATTACTTTAGCCTAATGAAGGCAATGTGCAGTACAGGTGAAATACATTTAAAGGTTTTGAAATGGTTTCAAGAATATATTCTGATGTTATCAACCACCTCATTACCTGTGGTATTTTCTCTACTAAAAATACAAGTAGTACTTGTGGTACTATCTACCACACAATGTAGCTTTGAACAAGATTGCAATCAATTTTATGAAAAATATTTGAAAAATAAATCATTTGAAAGTTCCTCCTTCAGAAAAATATTTTTCTCATAGTATTAGAGACTGATACAACCAACAAATGAAATATGTAAAGATTCACCAAGAATAATTATTTAATTATGTTATTTTCAATGTTCACAGAACCAATATAGGCAAATTTTATTTTACTTTAATGTATATGATACATGTTACTTTTATTTTTCAGAAATTCTTCTATATTTGGAATTAATTATTGAATAGAAGTAATTAATATATTCTCCCATGTAACAAATCCATTTGTAACTTAATAAATACATATTTCAAAAAGTTATATAGTTAAAATTATTTTAGTTACTCCTTTTCCTTCTACTGATTTTACACTTACCTTCGGGACAAGTCTTATTTCCCATGGACCAAGTGACAATTTCTCACTCAGTGTAACAATAAGGGCCTTTCTCTCAGAGCTCTTGCCCCTGGTGGCTGCACTGTCCAGGAACCCTCTTGATTTAGGGACTGGCCAGAATATAAGTGCGACACTAGCTGCTGCCTCATCCCAGGTTTTACAACATGAACTCACAAAAACATATCAATTTCAAGCTAGAAAGAAACTAAAGAGATAATGCAATTCAAACCTGTCACATGGCTGCAACTCCCATTCCTGGATCTATCTAGTATGCCAGAAAAATAATCCTCAACCCTTCTTCCAAACAGTAGACCCTGGAATTTAGGAGGAAGTCACTGGTTTAATTAATGCATCACAATAGCAAAAGTAATTTTATGGAGACCAGGAGTTCCTGCCCACTTCATAAAATATACATTCTTATAACTATGCAGATTTTTGCAAAACTGAATGCTTTTTAAAATACAGGTATCTGTAGAATATAGATGTGTTTAAAATACTTTAAATGTGATCTCCGATTCAAACATATTGGTTATAAAAATCAGAATCCATCAGCATGTTAAACTTTAATGAAAATACCTTTTTTACAGATGACTGAAAGTATAGCGTATATGTCTGTTATGGGATTGGCTCGGTGAGGAAAGAATCTTGATTGGGAGCTTTAAACCAATAGCAAAAATGATGTATTTTAAATGTCTACTTAAGCAATAATAGCTTTTAAACATATTTATAAAACTTAATAGTGAGTATAAAAATAATGGAATTAACATTTCCAACTCCTTTTATTTGGAATCTTAAACAGTGAGATTGTTTTATTAGACAGAGAACTGTTTTTTAAATGTACTGTTTTCAGATTTTCCTCTTTATTGGAGCAAATCTGGTCAATGTTTACGAGGACTGCCCTGTCTGAAAACACTTCGTTTTTTTGGATCTGGGCTAAGGTGACCAGACGTCCCGCTTTTGGTGGGACAGTCCCGATTTTTAACAATTTGTCCTGTGTCCAGTGGCGTTTTTAAAAAGTCCCGACTTTGGGGAAGAATGAATGACAATCTAGGGAAGGGTGGGACAACAGGAAGGGAATATACGGTTTGGGGCTGCTGAAAATGTTCATATAACTCCATGTGGGAATGAACAGGTTATTGTAACTTCATTTGGAAATGAAAAGGCTAATGTAAACTCCCTACTTCCCTCCTGGGCAAGGTTGCCCAGGTGGACCGGCGCCCTACTCCTTTGAGCCACAGGCTCCGCCCTATACATAATTTTTTTTAAGTATTATATTTGTAAATTGTACTTATGTTGAAATTAAAAAACATATATTACAATACTGTTTTTGCGTCCTATGAAAATTTTTGTTGCTCCATATAGACCACATTTTTAATCAAGAACACACCCCTCCTCCCCCTCCTACCCCCCCACCCCCAATCAATGGTGTCCCACTTTACCAATGTTAAAATCTGGTCACCTTAATCTGGGCTTGATTGTATGTTAATAAACCACCAGAAAAGATAATCATTTTTAAGAGGTATTGGGGGGCAGGATGAAAGTAGATTCTTCTACTTTTTGAATAAACTTGAGTTGATTGACTCTTTTCTGACTTACAGTGGAGACAAAAGGAGAAACTTATGGCTCACAAAGCTTTAAATTCTTTCAAAAAATGTTTTTCTCCCCATAGCTATCAATCCTTGTAGGAGGAAATCTCTTGGTAAGAAAATAATAATAAGAGCCCTACTATGCACCAATGATTTGCATGCCTTTTTTAGTTCACAAGAGAGAGAGTTGTTTAAAAGAGCCTGGCACCACCTCGTCCCTCTCACATGTGACACACTGCTTCCCCTTCACTTTCTGCCTGGACTGGAAGCCCCCCTGGAGTTCTCACTAGAAGCAGATACTGGCTCCATGCTTCTTGTATGGCCTGGAACTAATATAATGCCTAATTTTACTAATTTCTACTGAAAACATTTATTTTAAAGATTAGGCAATTTCAGTTTAGAGAGGCTAGTAGCTCACCCAAACTCTTCTATCTAGTTAAGAGAAGAGGCAAAACAATTGCATCTGACCCCAGAACACATCTTCCTTCGTTTCATTACACCACCTTCTACCTAGCGTCTATGATGTCTGTTCATCATTTGAATCTCACCTGCAATGACAGTGAGTGCAGTGGAAAAGGGGGAAAGAAACCTGCACATTTAACAGCCTTCATGGGATTCAACTGCCCATGTTCACTAGACTCAGGGCAAGCTCAGAGCAAAGTCACATCTTTGTAAGTAACTCATTCTGTGCACATGCCATACAGAGGCCAAGGTTATGTACAGGGACCTAATAATTTTTGTTAAATGCTGAATTAATGAGTAAAATAGTAGTTGGTAGGGGAAATGGGGAGAAAGACTAAAACTGGATAGTTTGACCGTATTAACTACTAGTCCAAAGAATGGTTTACTGTTTTGGCACTCATTCATATCTTATCCATTCATTCCTTCAATATATGTTTATTTTTCCGAATTCTGGGCATTCAGGATATAACAGTGAACATGTTCCCATGCTGATAGGACTAGCCTTCTGATAATCAGAAATCTCCCAATCAGCTTGGACATCTTGCAGGTGCCCTGTGAGATGAGCGAGGTGGACGTTATTTATAACTTGCTGGCTCTCTTCTATATCTCAACACTGTCTAATACCTGCAGTTTCATTCAACAAATCATACCAATGGCAGAAATAATAAATTCATCTAATATGTGTTTTTATTCCAGATTTCCATCTGTCCTCAACATAACATGATAATCTAGTATTGTTTTAGTCATCCACTTTCCTAACAATAAACCAAGCACATACGCATAAATACATACATCCCACCACCACCATCAGTGTATCTCACCCCTTTCTGTTTCTTTCTAGCAGTGCTTCGTGAAGAATTACCACTATCATATGTGCATAGAGCTAGACACCTGGGCCTTATTTTATACGATTTTTAATGTTCCAAATGACCTTATGAGGTAGATATTACTGTCCCAGGCTTACAGATAGGAAAATTGCAGTTCTAGACCCACAGTTGCATGGCCAGTTACTAGCTAAGTTCAGCTCCCAGTGAATACTTGTTATCTTGCTCCTGACTGTTTTTCTTACTACATCATAGCTCTGGCAGGGATTCTCGGATTCACTTCTCTTCTGCTTTTAATCCATCCTCTATGGCTTCCCCAAAAGTATATTGTCAAAGCGCAAATTTGATCCTGTGGCCACCCTTACAAAGTATTAATGGATCACCTCGGCTTTTAGGATAAAATGTGCAAACCTCAGCATGGAATACAGGGTCCTCCTGGGGATACGACTCTCCACCAAGTGTTTCTTCTGGAATCACGTCTGTCTTTTTGTGGTTTGTTTGTGCACAGCCTTCATCTCGGCCCTACTCTTTCTCTCTCTAGTGAACCACACTTCCTTTTATAGCTACCTTCAAGGGCTTCTCCTCCAGAAAGACTTCTCAGAGTTACTCCTTCCTGGAGGCACCCAGGACACATAGTAGAGTCACCTGTCACTCTTTTTGTCATTCTCTTGTCATTACCTTTTCCTCCTTGTCTTCCCTCATCCGGCTGTATCCCCTTCCCTCACTCACACAAGCTCCTTGAGGGGAGAGGCACATTCTAATTCACCTGTATCCCTGGAGCACAGCCCTGGACCTGTCACACGGTAAGGTCTGAAAAATTCTAAATGAATAGTAAATGAAGCCCTCTCTTTCATGCTCCTTCCTCGCCAATGGAGGAAGATAAACACAGATGAAAGGTGGCCAAAAGGGCCCTCTACCACAGAGACAAGAGTCAGACTTCAAGGTGGTGGTGGCTCTGGCCAATCCTGAGATATTTCCCAGGGGAAATGGAATTTTCAGACTGTCTCAATGTGACTTGCTCATGCCAATAACTGACTGATAGTATAGTGAAAACCAGTCTGGCTATGAATAGGCCACTCTCAGAGATGAATGTGAAGGAAAGAGTGTCTGCTTAATCGGGGTGTGAAGGCAAACAGGGTATCCCATATTCCTTTTTATTCTTAAAAAGCTGAAATGAGAAGAGCTCTCCCCCAAGGCAATCTCTCTCTCTCTTTCTCTTTCTCGCTAATAAGCTTTGAGCAATTTGGAGGAAAGGTGTGATATTGCTCTCACAGATAAATAATAACCAAAAAAATCATAATGTTGATGTGATTATATCTCACTGACTGAAGGGAATTAAAGGTAGATTCTTTTTATTAGTTTACTGATCCTGGGCATCCAAGGCCTCAGAACTGCTCAATATATCATGCTAGTTAATCATTCCTGTCATTATCTTTAATGTCTTATTAGCGGGCTTCATTCATCTGGATTTTATCTGTTTCACTGGAAGCAGTTTTAATCTCATTTCCGCAGTGCTGATAAGCCTGTTAGTTTGCACAAATTGGTTTTGGTGACAATATGTAGATAGTAATAATGTGTGATTTCCAAATGGAAAAGAGAATTCTATAAAGGTCCGAAAAGGCAGGTGGAAAGAGCAAAGGAACCGAGATGAAGTAGGGAGAGCAGTCTCAGTTTCCTAAAGAAAAAAATGGAGAAGGTGGAAAAGAAAGCAGGGGGAAAATGAAGCCAATACATTGCTGCAGCCCTCCCCGCATCCTCCCTGCACCCACCTCCACCACCCCTCACCCAACCACATGGTTCAGGAATGCTAGAGATCATAGCCGCATCAGACCACTAGGTGGCCTGAGTCAGCAGCATCCCACCGCAGAGCACCGCAGAGCTGGACGACGGTGTGGCGTGTTTAGTAACAGGTGTGGCATGTTTAGTACCAGGCGACTCACACATATTGTGTGTTTTGCCCCTCAAGCTGAACTACACAGTCCTCAGATTTCACTGTAAGTCTTTTACCAGTACAACCAGATATCTTCTGTCGAAGACTTTCTGGAGGTTTCCTCCCTGCTTTAAAGATCTTAATACCAGGCTGTCTTTGTGCAATCTATCCCACTAATGGAGCAATTTGATCACTTCCACCCAACATTATGTTGGCCTGACTCTGGCCTTCTGAGAAAAAGAGAAGACAATAAGCCCATCAGGCTCTGACTCAAAATTGCATTAAGTGCAGATGTTAAAGTAAATACAGTTTCCCCGGGTTCCCAGATTACAAGTCATCCTCCAGCAAGGGGAAAAAAAATCAATAACCCACCCATCTGAGTAGCAAAGCTGGGGATGGATATCTGATTTAAGAAGGCAGCTCTCTTGAATATCCTGATTCCTGTGCTTCTTTGGGGCCCTGGTACCAAGGCCAGGAAATGAGGCTTTTTGTCTCTGATCACAGGGCTCCCTTTCTGGGAGCTTTGAACTGAAGGCAGCAGGTGTCGGAAAAGATTTCAGACCAAAATGACTTTCCAAATAGACAAAACTCTCTGATTTACCCTTCCCAAATAAAGAAAGAAAAGAAAAGGAAGCATTTCAAGGGAAATATGTCTCATAATAGCCTTCAAAATCACTTGTCTCAGAGGCAAACAAATCCTGGCTGAATATAGACAGTCAATTATCTGGTGTCGTTTGGGGTGGGAGGGTGCTAATAATATTCCAAACTCCCAAACTGCCAAAACACTTTGCAGTTTCATTTCCAGCCTCTCTGCTTTTCCAGGAACCATCATGTTTGTCTGATTCATTCTCACAATTCCAAATGTTGATATAAAGTCTGCTTGTAAGATTCTGAGATTTTCAGAAACCCAGAAGGCTCCATTTCCACCAAACTTAAGCAAAGCATCAGCTCCCTTTTATTTTAAAATCTGAATCTTTCCACCAGGCATTTCAGATAGTCTAAGTGAAGGAATTCTCACAATCCGCCTTTATCCCACGTTGTGATATTCCTGGTTTAAAAGCGCGTCTGTCTTGTAACTATTCTGTGAGCAAGAGTTGGGGATGAAGTTTAATGCCTCCCTTCTGATCTGAGCCTCAGAGGAGAAATGAAATCTCAAGACCACAGTACAAAGAACTGATTTCCAACAACTGCCTTTAGCATACATTAGAGAGAGCTGTGCCCTCCCTCCTGAATTGTGTTGCCATTGGGCAATCATTGCCAGCTGTAACTTCAAGAACTCACTAAACCAGCTAGGTTTACATTTCTGTTCAGCTCTGTGTTCCTTCATATGAAAATGATAGCTCAGGACAACTGGGTACTTGCGTAGGACCACAGGAGTGTGGGCTCCATAATCACCCAACACAAACGAGGACAAACTGGGTGTGCATGTGGTCTGACAAAAGAATGGCCTTTTGAAGCCAGGTTTGGCCTTGACAATTCAGGACCTAATACCACCATGAGCTGCCCAGTGTGAGCCACAGAGCCTGCTGTCAGGGCTGTCTGTTCTGGAAGTTCTTGTGGAAATTTAACATGTACATATGTATCTTTGTTCCTCCCCTAAGCTATGCAGCTAACTCTTTGGAACAAATTCATTTTCCATCAGTGAGATCCCCCTAACAGCCACTCTGTACCATCTGTATGTGAATTTGCTGCCGTGTGGCTTTGGAGAATAACTCAAAGCATTTCACTGACCACCCTCCCCTCCCCCAATTTCCACTTTGACGTCCAGCTTCTAAAGGTGAGGTCACAGATCTTTCCTTTATTTTCAGCCTCCCCAAACTGCCACAGAATGCACTGCTGAGTGCCCACAGAGCACTGAGAGCCGGTGCCAGCAGCCCCAATGCCGGGCTGAACCAGCTTTTGGCGAGTAAAGAGATGTCATACTTGGCTGGAGAGGAAGGATCTCTTTCCCGTACTCTTCCACGTCCCTATAATGATAACCAGAAAACTGCATGTGTGAGGACCCCTAGCTGTAAAGTGCTGAGCATATCGGAGTCAGGTCTGTTAATAGCCTGATCAAGCTAACAAGGGCTGTTAGAAAACAAGAGCCAGGAAAAGCAGACACGTGGCAAATGGTCCATCTGCCCAAGCCTAGAATCCAAATATCACCAACCTGATGTCAGGAACTCAGATGTAACTGCTGACTGGAGCGCCTGCCAAACTGCTTTGAAACTTTTGCTGTGCAGCTGATCTCTATTTCAAAGTTCCTCCCTACTCTTACCCAGTGAGATAAAGTCAGGTTTATCCAACTGTGCTGGGAGGGAAAATTAAAGTAAAAGCAAGCTGTGTTGCCCAGGCTCCATTCGCTTGTTCCATGGGAGTCACAGAACAAAGTTTCTGTGCCTCTGTCCCCAGGTGATCCCCAGATGATCACAAACATCATACTCCAGGTGGTGTCTGCTGATTCTCTAGGCTCCTCTGTGACGGCTGTTGAGGCCACAGATACCTGAGAACAAGGTGCAGTAACCCTGGTCATCTCTGCCAAAACAGGCGTCAGTACTCAAGAATTCCCTGATGTTGCCCAGCACTGGTGACATCCGGGGAAGCAGATCTTTCCGCTGTGCCCCTTCTTTTATTCCATCTCCTCACCCAAGAATTTAGGTTTATTGTAGGGTCTGGGTTGTAAAAGACAGATATCAGAGTGTCCCCTCCCCGCCAGGGCATTGTCATTGGTGATCAAACTCATACTCTTCAAACTTCTTTCTCCAGGACATACTCTCTCCCACCACATGGTGGGCATCTCAAGCACGTGGACACCAGGTAGACATTGAGGGTGTTTCCCCCGGTGCCAGGTTTAGTATAAAACATCATAGGTCCCGTGTAGCCCTGCCCTGTGCTCTTGAACACACACACTCACAGACAGACACCAGCCCGTCCCACAGTTGAGAACACGTGGGGGCACCTCTTCTATTTCTATTTTATTACATCTATCAGGTTGGGTTTAATATTTGGGGAGACACATGTCACGCCACTTACAGTTTAGGCCAAGTTATGGCCCACTCTACAGGAGTTACATCCAAAGAAATCCAATCTCTAGATTTTTAGAGAATTTTAACATTTACTAGAGTCCTTTTCAATTAAAAAAAAAATCAACAGAATCTAATGCTTAGTCTCCAGTAAAAAGTTTTAAAAATGATCTTTCCCCATTCCCCTGCTTCTCGGTCTTTCTCATACACCCTAGCTGATTTGATCCTTTTCTAGCAGACCTCTGGTTGTCTGTGTGAGCTCTTGGCTTTTCTTGTTCTTCCTCTACCCTTCCAACTTTATTCTTTCATGCCTCCCTTGAGTCAGTGTGTCCCTTTTATAGACAACTCCTCCATCCCTGCTGCTTCTCTCTGTCTTTTATCATTCACTGTCAGAATTCTGCATCACAAAAGGCAAAAGAATTGGACCTTAGAGAAATGCAGTCATCTATCTCTCAAGAGAAAATTCTTTCCAGAGAGTGAGAGGTGAAGGGAAGCTGAGTGTGCCAACACTGTATTCCCTTCCCTGTTCGGTGTGTTGGGTGAGAAGGGAAAACTGACTCTCACATTAATACTTTTTGTCTTCAAAGCACAAAGATCAAGATCAAATTTTCTTTTTTGAGACAGAGTCTATGTCACCCCTGGGTAGAGTGCCTTGGTGTCACAGCTCACTGCAACCTCCAACTCTTGGGCGTAAGCAATTCTCTTGCCTCAGCCTCCCAAGTAGCTGGGACTACAGGCACCCTCTACAATGCCGGGCTACTTTTTTTTGTTTTTGGTGTCATTGTTGTTTAGCAGGCTGGAGGCCAGACTCGAACCCACCAGCCCCAGTGCATGTGGCTGGCGACACTGAACTATGGGCGCCTAACCACTGAGCTATGGGTGCCGAGCCCAAGACTGAATTTTAGAAGGATGTTTAATCAAACACCTCTGCCTATGGATTCTATGTATATTGAGAAATAGGCACTGGAGGCACAGGGAAACCTAAATATTAATTTTTTTTTTTTGTGAAACTGGTTTGGAAAATCCTAGACCTGTGGTCAAAACCAGGTTTCTTTTTGGTCACATTTAGTCCTTGGGGCTCAGATAGGCAAGATGGGGGCTGAAGAGCTGACTCCTTCACATCTTACTGAGCCAGAGGTCCTAAGATCCCAAAGACAGACCAACTCTAGACCTTCTTACAGAAGAACAAGGGCAGAGAGAAGGGCACAGCTGGGGGCTGAGAAGGCCTGAAAGGGGTCAAGCAGCCCCCACCGCTGCCCTGTGCCCTTCATCCAGTCTCCTGGTCAGATGAGTCTTCCCAATCCCATGGCCCAAATGCAAAGGGAAGGGGACAAAAATTCCTTCCCAAGGCTTAAAAAAGGTTTAGAAAAGCCCAGTCTTTATCTAGCCAGGTCATAGATATGGAAATTGGGAGAAAATAAGCTTCTATAATTAATAAGTCATAGTTTCTGCTCATGAAAGCTCATTCTAGACATAGATCTTTCAAAAAGATTACAATGGCTTTCTTAATGAGAAACATTTTTTCTGTCTTTTCATGTACATATATATATATATATATATATTTTTTTTTTTTTTTTTTTGAGACAGAGTCTCATTATGTCACCCCTGGGTAGAGTGCCTTGGTGTCACAGATCACAGCAACCTCAAACTTTTGGGCTTAAGTGATTCTCCTGCCTCCGCCTCCCAAGTAGCTGGGACTACAGCCGCCTACCACAATGCCTGGCTGTTTTTTTGTTGCAGTTGCCATTATTGTTTGGCAGGCCCAGTTGGGTTTGAACCCGCCAGCCCTGGTATATGTGGCTGGCACCCTAGCCACAGAGCTACAGGTGCCGAGCCTGTCTTTTCATATATGTGGCTCAAGGAGTAGGGCACCGGCCCCATATGCCAGAGGGCCTGTGGCAAACCCAGCCCGGCCCTGGCCAAAAACTGCAAAAATAAATAAATAAATAAATATAAAAATAAAATAGTAGAGACAAAAAGACAAGCAAAGAATGAGAAAAACTCGTTCTAATTCTAACTCTGCCACCAACAGTCTGGCTTTCTTGCAGGGATTTATTCCCTGGATTCTTTCCCTTCCATATAAGCAGCCCCATTATCCTTGCACCTGAATCCCAAGAACCAGCCTGAGTCTAGTGCTCTAAGCTCTCTCTTACATGTAAAGAAAAGAAGATACCTCTCTCATAGCAGTTTTACTATTTATTTATTTATTCCTTTATTTATCTTTGGCAATAGTCTTACTCTGTTGCCCCAGGCTAGAGTGCCATGGCCTCCACCTAGCTCACAGTAACCTCAGATTTCTGGGTTTAGACAATTCTCCTGCTTCAGTCTCCTGAGTAGCAGCAATTACAGGTGTCTGCCATGATGCCTGGCTAATTTTTCTATTTTAAGTAAAAACAGGGTCTCGCTCAGGCTGGGCTCAATCTCCTAAACCTAGGTACTCCCCCCATCTTGGCCTCCTGGAGTGCTAGGATTATAGCCCTGAGCCACAGTGCCTGGTCACAGTTTTACTTTTTAATAAATGAGCGGACATCTGAGGGCCTACAGTGGGACAGTGGCCAAACAGTGTAGAAGAACCACGAATAGCCCTGAGCCCCTGTTGGCTCAGCTCTTCCTCCCAACACTCAACAGCTGCTTGACCTCTGGCAATTACTTAACCTCTCAATTTCTTCCCTTGTGAAGTGGGGAATATTAATAGCACAAGCTTTACCATGTTGTTTGGGGAATTAAATGAGTTAATTTGTATAAAACTCTTAGAACCATGTCTGGCACATAGGAAGCGACATGAAGTGTTAGTCAGCATTATTATAGTTTAGCAAATTCAAGGACGGAAATAAGCAGAATATTATAAAGCCATCACACTCATTTTATGAACATTTCTAACAACGTGGAAATGCTTATGCTTCAATGTTAAATTTAAAAGTTAGAATCAAATGCTTGTATGCCATTCTGAACTATGTTCATCAATTATAGGAAATAGAAAAAATTATAACAAAAGCCTAATTGGTTATCTTTGGCAGCCAGATGATGAAAGGCTTTCGATTTTTTTTTTATTCTTCCATGCATGAATTTCCTACAATAGTATGTATTCATTTTTAAGAAAAAGTGTTTATGTCACTATTTTAAATAAGTCTGGTGTCTGGAGTGGCTGTACCAGTAGAAACTGGTCTCCAAACCAGAATACACCACACATTATACAGCCAATCAATCTTACCTTTGATGGGGGAGAAACATTCCTTTGTCAGCAATAAATGACTCCATTGCCACATCCACCCTCCTGACTCAGCCCTCCGATGCTGTCTTTTGTAGGAAGGTTTCTGGTGGGGAGAGGGTTGCTGCATTCCACAGATCCCCAGGAGGTATCAAGCTCTGCTTGCTGTTCCTTCAGGTACATCCATCCCGATGACAGTTGGTGCTCAGAGGAAGAAGCCTTGTGAACCACACCTGCCCCACCTCCCAATCCTGGGGCATTATATTCACCAAAGTCCTCAGTGTTGGATGCCAGAATGCGCTCGGAGACAAACAGGAGAGCTACGCCCACGTTTCTGCACACTTCCTTTGCAGCTTCGTCCCCCTTCCTGGTACATGTTCGGAGTAACAAAACCTGAATAATTCTAGTCACAAGTCTAAGCAACGATCTCCAGATGGTGGACTCTCTGGAACATTCCTGGGATAGGAGCTTCCATCCTAATTTTCAGCTTTGAAGTTCATTGCCAGTTTCAGGGGGTTGGAATTTGTTCCGATATTTACCTGGAAGCCAGAAGGATCACAGGACCTGGTCTATTAGGTTCAGCATCCAATTCTAAGGTTTGGATGTCCTCGCCCAGCCCACTACCTAGACTGGTGCTGTCATCAGAGATTTAAATCCCGGGCGAATAGAGTAATGAACTCACACCCACCCTGATTTGGAGCCTAGTCACAGAGAAGATGGGGTGAGCTTTAGCCACCCACGTACTTTCCTGCCTTGCCTTGTCTTCCTTGCTCCCTCATTTCTTGTCCTTTTTACCTAGACACATCAAAGTCACAGAATATTATAGCTAAGAGTTCCGCTGTTACTACTGCTGTTTCTAACAGCAACAAACGCAGACAGAATTCACTATGCCCAGGCACCATTCCAAGAGCTTAAATATAATAACTCATTTAATCTATGCTACACCCCTGTAAGATGGATACTGTTATTATCATCCCCGCTCTATAGATGAGAAAATTGAGGTTCCAGGAACTTAAATAATGTCCCCAAGTTCATGTGGAGCCAGAACTCGAGCCCACTCACAGGGACCCAAGACCCCTGTTCACCTGATTTAACACTTGGTGTTTTTTCCAAAATGTGAGGGTATTTTCTAGAACTCCAAAGCTAATAGCGGCAACCGTTAGAACCTTTCTCCTGAGTCTCCTGGGCCAGACAGAAATTAAATGAAATACTGTTATTTCAGAGATACAAAGAAAAAAAAAAAGTCCATTTGATTCTATCTCACAAACATTTTCCAACCATCTGCCCTAGGTGTTAGGAGCAGGGGGAAAGTCAGAGAAAATTTAACACAGGGCACAGATTTCATACAACTTAGAACATACGAGGACAAGATGGAAGAAGGAAATAAGTTGACTATTGATACACAGAGTAGGAAAGGGTTTTTTGTAAATCTTTTGTTTTCTTAAGGGTGAGGCACAATACCAACATCAAACTGTGATAAAAACAACACCTCCTGACCTTCCCCACCATCATACCCCTCACCAGCATCAACCTTCAAGGTTAAGACCCTCTGCCAGCAGAAGCTGTAACTAACCAAAGGAAGGGAAGGAAATTCATACTGGTTGATAATCCCATCAGCGCTTACAAGGATGCCATTTTAGCGATAATGTATCTGTGGCCCAGAGAGGTTCGCTACTTTTCCTCTAAAGTTACAATGCTGGTATTGCAAAGACAGGATTTGAAAGCTTGCCTGGCCCCAAAGCAGATCCACCTCCATTGCCCTGTGTTCACTCCACTACCTCTATTCCTTAGACGCGTCTCCCAACAAAGCCTTTACCCACGGGTCCCATTGGGTGAGTGATTGATGAGCGTTTCTGAGGGACACCAGCCCCTCCTCTAGGCCTGGCCTGGCTGCTTTGCCATTCCAGAACAAACATATGTTTGATCTACGAGGCTACTTTCTTGCCATGAAAGGATGTGTCTCCCAAGTGACCTCTTCCTTGCTTGTTGGAGAGAAAGTGTGATAAAAAGCAAAAGCCGTGTCCTTTGAAGATAATTCATACATTGGCCAATAGATGCGATAAAATAGCTAGAAATCCAGCCCAGGCTACAAACAACTCCACATTAAAGGCATCTGTGTTTAATAAAACCAATAAATCAAGTGCGGTTAGGTGGCACCTCCTGGCTATGTTTTAGGCCTCTAATTGGTGCACGTGGATGATACAAAAATAAAAGCCATGGAGTCAGCAGAGAAGCTGCAGGCCTCTGATGAGGCCCTCAAGTGTTTCTAGGATTCTCTCCATGATTTGTTTCAGGAAGTTTATTGAAAACAGAGTCCCTTTCCCAGAAAACTGCCAGGCTATCAATTTATGTCTGTTCAACGGGGAGTGTGCCCTCTCTGCGGGGATCTGCAAGGACGATGAAAAAGCCAGAGAGGAGAGGAAAGGAAAGGTAGGAAAGGGAAGAAATAATCAAGTCCCATATATCAAACCTGTGCAGTCCATATGCACTTTACAGGTGTTTTCTGATTTACTCCCCACAACAGCCCTGTGAGAGACGCAACTTCATCACCTTGTTGCAGGTGAGAAAATACGTGTCAGTTAAATGATTTGTCCTGTGGCCAAAAAGGTGACTCCAAAGCCAGGGGAAGAAAAAACTGAAGCAGCCTGAAGTATTCAACCTTGAGAAGACAGGACAGCTCCTCTAAACCAGAGCAGTTACTATTTAGATTATTCATTTAAAGACCGTAAATCCATTTGGTCAGAAGAGAAGGTTTAGGTATGGAAGAAGGGGTATGTATCAGACATGTCGGAGGGCTAGTGGACCTAAAAGGCAGTAGTAGAAATTCCTTGCCTGGAGGGAGCCCCAAGTCGGCCAGATCGCTTAGAGCAGTGATGTTGTAGAGAGGGCATTTGCTAAGGTCCGGGCCCAGGCGCTCGCTCGTACAAGCACGTGACTTTCTGCTCGTTCCAACCTCTCTGACCTTCAATTTGCTTTGTAAAATGGAGATAGTAACAACTAATTTGAAGTATTTGGAGGAAGCAGTAAATGAAATGATGTATGTAAAATGCTTGGTAAACACTAAAGTGCTATCAAGCATGGGGATTGTTATTACTCCACCTTTCTGGAACTGTTTTTAACATAATACAGAGACAGAGGCATGGACCAAATGACTTACTGTAGCTCCCCCCCCCTTTTTTTTTTAATCAGAAGAAGTAGATTATTCAAAGCTTGAGAGTGAAGTCAAGCTGTTTCTAGGGACCATTAGCTTTATAGTTTTCAGGAAAACCTAGGCCTAAAATAAAGAGCCCTTATTCCTACCCCTCCCCCAGTGGAAGGCCTCAACAATATAGTCAGCTCCACCTCTAGCAGAATTTGGGAGCTGTGGGATAGGTCAAGGTCAGTCTCCCCTGCCAGGATGACGATGAGGATGAGAAGCAACAGTGCTATAGTAGTGAAGGAGGTTCCTGATTTGGGGCTGGAAGAAATTGGCCTTTTGCCTCAGAGGCCATTAAACGCCACGAGATTCTAGGCCTTCCTTCCTTTCAGAGGTCAATTAAAAGAAAAACAACAACACTGTAGCCTTAATTATTATAACACATTAATTAGTTGAGAACAGATGGATTGAGGTCTATTCCCTACTTTTCCTATAACTTACAAGATACACACTAAATTTATTTTTTTAATCAATGTTGTATATAACTATCTCCTTTCATTACATGAGAGATAATACCAATCTTTAATGATCAGTAACATACAATGTCAATTTTTTTCCTTATATGATGTCTAGAGGAAGGATTATGCAAGTTGGTAAGAAGGGATAGGCTCAAAGATGTTAAGAAGCATGTAGGTGTACAAAAAATAAAGAAATAAACATTCATATAGGTATACTTAGCATGATGAATTCAGAAGCAAAGCAGTCGGAGATTATATTTGCAATTTGTTTTGATAGTGAGAAGCTCCAGCTACTTCACAACTACACCCTTATTCTCTCAATACTTGCATTGAACAGCCTTATGATTTTTAATAGGGTACTAGCACTTTGGTCTTTTTGAAAGATTTGGGGTATGATTTTAATACACTCTCCCATATAAATCACCAGAAATCCTCATCAGACTAATGAAATCACCAGAAGTGACTGCATTTCTTAAGGACCCTTGCAGATTAAAAAGTGAACTTAACATCAACCTGGTACAGAAAAGATGTTCTGAGACAGAAGAGTTTTAGCTCAGACCACACAGAGGCGCTACCAGGGTTTCCTTCTTACACAGCTCCTGAGCGAGTTGTAGAGCCTGCCAAGTCGGACTCAGCCATCCTCCCCAGTACAGCCATCGCCCTGGAGAGCCCACTGGTACAAAGGGCCATACTCGGTGTGTGGTGGCCAATACCCACTTTGCCCTAGGCTTATCCTCAAGGTGTTTACTGTCAAGGTGACAGGACCAGGTGATGTTTCAAGTCACAGGTGGTAACAACCCATGTTTGCCTGATCTCAATGCCACATGAGCATGATAGATGTTGAAAGTTACAAAACTTCGGAGGAGGGAAAAATTGCTTGTACACAGAGTCACTCTGACTTAAGGAAGTTCTGAACAGGTCCAGTGAGATTCACCAAGCTGGCTGGTGTCTCCTCAGTGTTTTCTGGGCAAATGGGCTGTTTGTAGAACATTATTTTCTAGACAATTAACATCTCAGTGTTCAAAGACATTTTCCATTTGCGTCTTGAACATCTAATTCTGGCCTTAGCCACAGGAAATTTCAATGCCTACAAGATAGTATTATTTGAGATAGCACTGGATTGTAAACTTGAACTTAACTGTCAAAATGTAATATCGTAGTCCCTTTCATTGTGAAAATATTTCTACTTTTTAAAGAGTGTTTCCATTTGGGGGTCTATTTCATGTTCATAGGATTTATTCATAGAAATAGTTCCAAACAGGACTTATTAACCTCAGTTTACACATGAAATAACTGAAGTCTGGAAAAGTTGTTCAAGACCACACAAAAGTCCTAAACAGAGGTAGGCCTGGGGCCCAGGTCCTTCCAACTCCCCATCCAGGCAGGGGGATGAATGTGTCAACGACAGTCATCTAACATCAAGCTAAGAAGGACAGGATTAATGACTGTTTGCCAAGTGTCCATAGATCCTTGGAGAAAAAGGCAGGACGAGAGTGTTCCATTTTCAGCTAATTAGTATGAGGGAAAATTCCTTGAGTGGTATTTCAATCAGAATCTCTCTTTAGAGGCTCCCCAAACAGTAGGTGGCTCTGTAAAGCCAGCTTTTCCCGTGGTGCAGAAATCATCACCACAGTTTGGCCATCCTTCTCCTGCACAGAGCAGAGACCTGAACAGAATAAGAAACTGCTTTTCAGCTCACAGGGAGTTGGGCTGCAGACTGAACATTTGCCCTAACCCTGCTTCATTGTCAATGAAACCAAGCTTTAGCTCCAACCGGGACTGGCTTCTCTGGGCAGGGAAGATGATGTGGAAAGAATCTCTGCTGATTTCCAAGAGTGATGGTGGCAAAGAAAGCAATATTTATTGAATGTCCACAGTGCACTGGGCCACTTTTGCATGTACCGTGGCATTGAACACTCACCACACCCTGTAGGGAAAAGACAATTATACTCTTCCAAAGGATGATGGGGTCTTGCAGAGGTTATCAAATGTGCTCCATGTAACATAGATAGGAAGAGGCAGGCTCCTAACTAGCACAAGCCAGTCACAGAAATGAGGCAAGAAACAAGAGTCAAGTCTTGGAGAGAATTCACCTCTGGCCATATTTCTCCACAGTAGGCCTGGCTATATGATGTATGGGGCCCACTACAAAGTGAACCTGCAAGGCTCCTCATTCAAAAATTAATAAGAATTTGAAGACAGTAACAGCAGAACATTACATTAAAGACAGGGAACCACGGAGCACCCGGCTGCAGACAACTGCACAGATTGTACAGCCAGGAAGCTGGTATTCGGCCGCTGAGTCCGAGGGAACGAACAAAAGTGAGAAGGCAGGCATCTCCCATGGGCCATGCAGTCCACAGTCCACCGTGGGGCTGTTCATTACACACTTGCTCCACACACGCATGCCAGCGCACACGGACACACACACACACACACACACACACACGCACGCACAGGCACACGCACCGCCCAGGGGAACTCACAGATCAAGACTGATAAAAATTACACGGTAAGGCCCTGGGGGCAATTGTAATCCTTTTTCTAATCTCAGGAAGATTCGAAATAGCATCCCAGTGACACGGCGAATGAGAGAACATCACCCCTATTGCAGCTGTCACTTGTATCTGCAATCGGGTGAATTATAGAGATTAGCCACGTCCAAGAATTATTGCACTTTTTGCATGGTTCTGTGCATGGCCCTTCTTAAGGTGGAATCGCTCAGGTTTGTGCTCGGCCTCTGCAGAAGTTCTGTGCTGCCACCCAGTGTCCGGATGGGGCCCAGAGAAACCGCCGAGGCCTGATGGGGGGTTGCAGGCTCTACAGGGTCTGGCATAGCTGGGAAGCCCCAGAGAAATGAGCTGCAGAGCTGCAAAGCTGCTCTGGGCTTCAAGGAAGCTTATTTTAGAGGTCACATCCTAAGGCACATCAAAGATATTAAAATGCACCCATTTGTCACGCTAAGTCAATTTACATGTAACTCCGAGTTGAGTTGAGTTGCTTCTGGGTTGTTTAACATGTTATGTTAAACATTTTTTAATTTTGACTTTTTATGTTTATTTTTGAATTATGAATACCATGTAAGGTTTTCTGCTTAACATTCCTCTAAGTCAAAATTACCTGAAAAGCTCCTAGCCCCTGAGCTCGGTGCCTTTAGCACCTGCTTCTGCACGTGGGTATGCAAGCAGAGGCCGCCCAAAGGAGGAGACACAGGAGATGTTTGGATCTGCCGCCCCCCCACCATCAGTGCACTGCAGGTATTTGGCTTTTAGTGTTTTCCACATAACTTAGCAGCCTCACTTTGCTGAATTTGTCTAGTAGAATTAGGGCCCAACCAGGGACAGATGTATCACACCTTAGTGTGGTAAGCGTAATAAAATTAAAAAGATTGCATTATAAAATATCAAAACCAAAAATTCTTGGTCAGATATAATGTCTCACCCAACAGGGGTGGGGAACCTGCGGCCTCAAGGCTTTAGTACAATTCCCCCAAAATGGCCCCCTGCCTTCCCACAGCTCTGGGAGTAGCTGCTAACAGCAGCCAGCACTGAGTTTCATGCCCTTCTTTCCCCGAGTCCCTACTGGAGATGAAGAAAAGAGGGCATGGCAGATGACTTTTAATTACACGAGGTAATAAATACTGCAGCCCCTTGCATAGCTCTCGGAACAGGGACCCGCCGTGCCAATGCTAACCCCCTGCTCCTCCCACCTGGCTGGGGCCTCTGGTTAACAAGCTCAGCCAGCTCCTTGGTGTGGGAGCACAGAGGCAAAACCGGGGGATGCAGGAATAACCAGATCTATGTAAATGAGGACAAATTAGACCAGAAAAGAAGTGGCAAATTCATGCTGGAAGAAACCATGGAGGGCATTTAATCTACCCCCTGCTCTCTGGCAGAATTGAAGTGAATCTCTTTTGGTCACTTTGTTACTTACAGGCTGGTTTCGTAATCCTGCACCTTTGTAGTTTTAGTATTCCTGTAGACCCAAAAGGTTTTACTCTGCCAACTAGACTCTCTTTCCCTCCCTTCCATTATCTGTTCTTCAGACTCTTTAATTTTGTCTTCTTTTTTATTTTTTTTATTTTACTAGGGAGGTACAGGCACTAGTTTTTTAAATTATGAACTAACAGCCATAATTCCTGCCCTCCTTTTTTTTTTTTTTTTTTTTTAGACAGAGTCTCACTATGTCACCTTTGGTACAGTGCCGTGGAGTCACAGCTCATAGCAACCTCTAAATCTTGGGCTTGAGCAATTCTCTTGCCTCAGCCTCCCAAGTAGCTGGGACTACAGGCGCCCACCACAGCACTCAGCTATTTTTTTGTTGTAGTTTAGTTGTCATTGTTGTTTAGCTGGTCCGGGCCGGGTTTGAACCCACCAGCCCCCGTGGATGTGGCCGGCGCCGTAACCACTGAGCTACGGGCACCGAGCCTTTTAATTTTAACTTCAACTACACTCCTCGAGACCCTATTTCCCCCTTCACTATTGTGGTCGCATTTAACCACAATCCTGTAGGACCCAGCCATATAAACGAAGCGTTATGGGATCACATGATTCACAGTCGGCATAGCCTTGTGAATAAAACCTCACTCCATGAGAAGCCAGATTATCCTTACAAGGCTCTGTCAGACTCTATCTGAATACTTCTATCTTGAGCATGGAGGCTGTAACTTTCTGAGACAGACTGCTTCCTGGGAGGGGTCAAGAAGCACATCTGCAAGAAGGTCTCTCTTCTACTGTCCCTTTAAGATCTGAAACAAGGTGAGTGAGTGATGTTGAGTCGGGGACCTGGCATTCGACTCCTCTCTGCTGCACGACACCAGTAGAAGCTCTATAGAACCTTGGGAGCCTCTGAAGGAGCCCTACAAAGAGACAGCAAAATAACCGGCCCCACTCCAGCCCCTCCAAACACCTCCAAGGCTTCCAGACTTTTGCCAAATTACCCTAATCCCCCCAGGCACAGTTGACTCTGGAAGACAGGGGACAACCTCTTTCTTGTACTTGTGCCAGAGCCCAGTCCTGTACTGAGATCCTGGAGCTCTTCTTTGCAGAGGCTATCCAACAGCATTCTTGAAATGTTTGAAACCAGGACCCTGCAGAGACCTACGTGTATTCTTCTGCACACCGAGTATTAAATGGCCACTCCAGTGCCGTGGCTATTTGTGGTTTTAAATGTGGCTGGGTATGTGTTCAAATGCTGAAATCTCAGTCCTGAGCTTCTGAAATCAAGAAGAAAAAAGAATCTAGTGTGAAGAAAAGACCACCCTTGCTTTAAACTTTATACCATCTCCTGAGAAGACAAGAAAACCAGCCCTGAGCCTCTGCATCAGAGGAAGGTCTGCTCCAGAGAACAACCTAGGAGTAGCTTTCGGGATCTCCTCCATCCTCCATCCGACCCAAAGCGAGTGATTATAGGTTGAGTAGCTGCTGGGCTTGTGCTAGTTGGTTCAAGGGACATGGGAATGAACAAAACAAACACTAATTCCTGGCATTCCAGAGTTTAAAGGGAAGGGAAACAAACAACTAAAAATATTGTTGAAGTCAAATTTAATATGTACTGTAATCCTAGCACTCTGGGAGACCAAGGCAGGTGGATTGCTTGAGCTCAAGAGTTCGAGACCAGCCTCAGCAAGAGCCAGACTCCATCTCTAAAAAGTAGGCAGGTATTGTGGCAGGTGCCTTTAGTCCCAGCTTCTCTAGAGGCTGAGGTAAGAGGATCACTTAAGCCCAGGAGTTTGAGGTTGCTGTGAGCTGTGACGCCACAGCACTGTACCAAAGGCAGCATAGTGAGATGCTGTCTCACAAAATAAATACATAAATAAATAAATAAAATCAAGTGGCAACAGGGCTGTGTTGCCTTCTAAAGCCTCTTGGGGGAATTTCTTTCCTTGTTTCTAGAAGCTCTCAGCATTTCTAGGCTGGTGACCTCTTCTTCCATCTTCAGATCTCTACAGCTCTGACTCACCAGCCTCCTTCTTTATAAGGTAACCATAAACCATCCTAACCTTCTTTGTAAGTTGTAACCATAAACAGTATTGAGTGGGCCCGCCTCATAATCCTGGATAGTCTTTCTTTTTTTTTTTTTTGAGACAGAGCCTCAAGCTATCCCCCTGGGTAGAGTGCCATGGCATCACAGCTCATAGCAACCTCCAGCTCCTGGGCTCAAGCGAGTCTCCTGCCTCCGCCTCCCAAGTAGCTGGGACCACAGGCGCC
>CAUYQV010150860.1:0-10716 GCA_963574575.1 Galagoides demidoff | reverse complement strand
CTTGCCTTACTTACTGTGTTTTTGGCTGTGCAGAAGCTCTTTAGTTTGATCAGGTCCCAATAGTGTATTTTTGATGTTGCTTCAATTGCCCGGGGTGTCGTCCTCAGGAAATATTCACCCAGGCCGATTTCTTCAAGTGTTTTCCCTCCACTTTCTTCTAGTATTTTTTTTATTCTCTTTTTTTGACAAAGAAGCAATAGTAGTAGAAGTTACAGAATAAAAGGGGATCTTTGGTTTGTCATCTTTTTTTCTTGTCCTCATTTGTTTTTTAATTTTTTTAATTCAGAGAGCCAAGTGATAACCAAGCTGTATCCAATCACAACGTTATCACTCATACAAAGAAACCTTAAAAGAAGCCCAAACTATTTCAGAGATTAGTGATTCCTTAAAGCAATGACATACACAGATACATGGTCACCTGAAGGGTCTTGAGGGAAGGTGACGCCTGTTCTCTGACAAAGGTTATAAGGCAACATGCATCTGGATGAACTCCATTTAGTTTTCGTCTTTCTTTTGTACTTTTTTGAAAGCAATCACAGGGTCTGCTTGTGTCATCATTACCATCAGCATCAGTGATGTGTCTGTCACTCCAAGACCAAAAGAAAGAAACTCGGAAAGAGAGAGAAAAAAATCAAAGGATGTTTGTAATGAGAAAATTACATGTTGAAGGGGAAGGCAGCAATTCTTGACAATATTATAAGAAAATTCTTAAAATAGCACCAATTTTTCCTGTTAACAGCATTGGAAATGAGAGAGCAGGAGTATTTTGGTAAGCGTGATATTTTTATGTAAGTAATAAGTTGCCAAGAAGATAACTAGGAAATTGCAGACTTTTGGCTCACCAGCTGCACCTACCTACCCAGCCCCAAGGACAAAAACTTATCTGAACTCTTTTAATAACTGAGTAGAGCCAAGATAACCCTATGTGTTCATATTTTAATGGAACCACTACAGATTTCCTTATAAGAAGTAAACGTATTTATAGCAGACGGCAGTTCAAATCCTGGATCTGTATCTCACCCCGGGTGTGACCTTACCCGAGGTCTTTACGCTATCTGAACCTCAGCATCTTTGTCCATAAAATGGAGAAACTACTATACATACTTCCAAAACTGGTGGAAAGCTTAGATAAAGCACCTAATACAGTGCCTAAAATATGGTTCACATTTGACAATATTACACATTATCCTTGGGCAACAATAATTCATCACCCCTCACTGTCCTTCCACTGCCCCATGTGTGCTCTGTCTCATGTTTCCTGTTCCACATCCCTTTAAAGACCTTCCAATGCTGAACGGTGTGACTGCAGAAACATACAACTATATTTTTAACATACGCCAAAACCTCTCGACCAATCAGCACGCACGTTGGATTACCCAGTCTTCCATGCAGTCACATATGGAGACTGCATACTTAACTCCAAACAGTGGGACCATTTGCCAAATAATCCTTGAAACCGCACTCTGAGGATGCCTCTGGGTCAGTTTGACCATTCTCCTAGGAAAACCTCTCATTGTTTTGACCAATCGGAGAACACTCAACTTGTTAAACCCTTTCTTTATTCAACTGATTAATATTCAAGTGAACACATTAAGTATGAAGAAGCTTGACTGAGTATGGACCTTTCAGGGATTTACAACATAGAAGAGAGACAAACAATAAACAAATAATCAAATATAGTAAATGTACAATTATACACTTAGACGAATGCCACGAAGCAATGAACGTGACACAGTAATAGAGGATAACTGTAAGAGATGTGCCTACATATCCAGACAGTGGTGACCAATAACGTCTTAGATGCACAGGGAAACAACTAAAGGGATTTTTTTTATTATTATTTCAGGCTATTAAGGGGTTACACGTACAGGTTTGTTACACGGATGTATTGGATAGCTGTGAAGTCTGGGCTTTTCAGATACCCATCACCCAAATAGTCTACATTGCACCCAACAGGTGATTTACAATTTCAAACAGGTGCTCAGGCTGCTCTTTAGAAAGATGAGTGAAGGGCAAACACGCATGTGAGGAAAACAAGAAGGTGCCAACTGTAGGTGTCCAGGCATGGCTTGGATCAGAGCCCTAGGAGTAGCTATAGAGAGAGATGCGTGCAGGAGGGAGGTATTTTTGAATCAGAGAAGGCAAAATTGGATACTGAAGGTGGATCCAGGATAGCTCCCAGACAAGGCGGACTTGTCAAGAAGCCTCAGAGCTTAAACCTTGGTTTCCTTCTTGTAGAAAAACCCGACTTCAGGCATTAGTGAAGGTCTTAGCAATAAAGTTCATGGGGTCACATTGTTAATATTTGCAAAAGGAAGATAACTGTGTGATGGAGAGTCTTCAAATTACAGAGACCTCGGGCCCCTCAAAAGTCATAGCTACCTGCTGCCCACTTGGAACTTTAGTGGCCCAGAGGGAGGAGACCTCCTTTATGGACAAGAGATGCCTGTACTGTGGGGAGATGTGAGTCACGGACACGAGGTGCACTCACTGTGAGGAGATGTGAGTCATGGACACGAGGTGTGCTCACTGTGGGGAGATGGGAGTTATGGACATGGGTGCACTCACCATGGGGAGGTGTGAATTATGGACATGAGGTGCTCGCACAGTGGGGAGGTGTGAGTCACGGACACAAGGTGTGCACAGTGGGGAGATGTGAGTCATGGACACAAGGTGTGCACTCTGTGGGGAGATGTGAGTTACAGACACGAGGTGTGCACTGCGGGGAGATGAGAGTCACAGACATGAGGTGTACGCATGGTGGGGAGGTGTGAGTTACAGACATGAGATGCGCTCACTGTGGGGAGATGTGAGTTATGGACACAAGGTGTGCACTGTGTGGAGATGTGAGTTACAGAAACGAGGTGCGCACTGTGGGGAGATGTGAGTCACAGACATGAGGTGTGCACTGTGGGGAGATGTGAGTCACGGACACGAAGGGTGCACTCTGTGGAGAGATGTGAGTTACGGACACGAGGTGTGCACTGTGGGGTGATGTGAGTCACAGACACGAGGTGTGCACACATTGGGGAGATGTGAGTTACGGACACAAGGTGTGCACTGTGGGGTGATGTGAGTCACAGACACGGGGTATGCACAGTGGGGAGATGTGAGTCACGGACACGAGGTGCACACACAGTGGGGAGGTGTCAGTTACGGACACGAGGTGTGCACTGTGGGGTGATGTGAGTCACGGACACGAGGTGCATGCACAGTGGGGAGGTGTGAGTCATGGACACAAGGTGTGCGCACAATGGGGAGGTGTGATTCACAGACAAAAGGTGTGCACACAGTGGGGAGGTGTGAGTCACGGACACAAGGTGTGCGCACAGTGGGGTGATGTGAGTCACGGACATGAGGTGCGTGCACAGTGGGGAGGTGTGATTACAACACAAGGTGCACACTGTGGGGAGATGTGAGTCATGGACACAAGGTGTGCACACAGTGGGGAGGTGTGAGTTAAGGACACGAGGTGCGCACAGTGGGGAGATGTGAGTTACGGCCACGAGGTGCGCACAGTGGGGAGATGTGAGTTACGGCCACGAGGTGCGCACAGTGGGGAGATGTGAGTCACAGACACAAGGAGTGAGCACAGTGGGGAGGTATGAGTCACAGACACAAGGTGTGCGCACAGTGGGGAAGTGTGAGTCACGGACACGAGGTGTGCAGTGTGGGGAGATGTGAGTCCCACTTGAACATGCAGAGTTTAGGGTGGCTGCCAGGTATTAAGACAACAGATGAGTGTCAATGTCACCATCTAAGGAAAGAAACTCCACTATTGACAATATTCAGCTTCTAAACTAGTGGTTCTTGATATTTTTAAATTATCCCTGATGATTTAGGTAACCTATACACATTTCCTCTCAGAAAATGTACTTACATCTTGTGGTTTAATTTGCCCTCATCGAAGAGCTCATCCCTTCTCTAAATGCGGTCACCACGTGGAGATATGAGGGCTGATGTTCTTTCCCCCAAAGATTATCCCAACAGGCACATTTCTTTTCACATACAGGTTTTGAAATGTTTGTTAGAAATCAGTGACGTTGCCTCCTCGTCTAACCTTATTGCCCCAGTGGCAGCACGTGTGGGGGCATTTGAGACACCTACTTTCTATGCTTAAAGCTTCTGAGAATGTTTATTTTTAAAGCACATTTGCCACCCTTTGCATGTTCACAGGCAATGGTATTTTAAAGAATCAAACGTATTTCCTAGCCTCAATACCATGTACTTTTTTCTTTAAGAGCATTAGCCGATCACTGGAAAAATTCATGAATACTCAATATTGCTCTGCAGAATGTTTTTCCTTTTTCTGGTGCTCTCCACTCAGTGTCACTCAAACATTCTTTTGTTTACTCACCAAGCCATATTATATCTTGGACTTTTCTACCTAACTCTTCTATATACCTGGGGATGGAAAAAAGCAGTAGGTGCCCCTCCTCCGCCTTTGTTACTGGGAAAATAAAAAGGTGGTTTGTCGGATCATGGAAGCATCAAGCCAAACTCCATCAGGACCTATATTCAGTTTCCTATGACAATAGCAGATTCTGCAAAATTAAAGGGATCCCACGAAGCAGAGAGGCTTCAGGGACTTTGCGATCCCCCTCAGGAAACACAAATCCGATTGTCCTAGATGAACCCCTTATCCGGTTATCACCTTCACTGGACAGAGCGCTCCTCGAGGACAAAGGCGTCCACGAACCCCTTTGTGAAACTGGCCTTGCACATAATCAGTATAAAATGAACACAAAGGCACTGAATAGTGAACTTGGTTTGGTTACCGGGCTCCATGAATTGCTAAATCTGGGAGGCAGGTTGTTTTTTAGGTACAATTTTTCAAGCCCTTGCTACCCCACAGGCACTTTAGGAAGCACGTTCCACAGACTGCCTTCCTGATTCCTAATGAGAACCATGCTGGTGTTATTGTCCCCATTTTGCTGACGAGGAAACAGGCCTTGATTAACTTAGTGACTTGCCCAGATTCCTCAGTGTCCAAGCAGCCACATCTGACTGCCAGGCTCATGCTCTTTCTGCTACCTGATTCCATCACTCACTCCGTTCTCGCTAAGTCGGCCTGCTGACCACCCGTCAGATACTTCAAATGTCCTCCGACCTCAGGGCCTTTGCACTTGCTCTTCAGCTCTCTACACTGCTCCTGTCCACCGGTCAGTATCACTTCCTCAGAGAGGCTGGTCCTGACCACTCGAGCCGAATGAAACTCCATAAAACTTGGATGTTTTATGTCTCATCACAGCTCTGTCTCTTCTTTTTAGAATTCGAGACATTTGTAGGCTGGCTGCAAAGAACATAATTTTATAGCTATTGCCCCCCCCCCAACTTTGTTCAGTGCTTGTGGCATTTTCTGATTTACCAGCTGAGATGGTTTAAGCTGGTAATAGAAGGAGCCAAATTGGAGGCAGGCGAGCAGCATGGCTGCCATTCTGGAACTTTCTATCTCCTTCCCTCTGATTGGTGGGCATTTATTATTTTCTGTTTCTTCTTTTATTACTACAAGCAACATTTTCCACCCCAGAAAAAGTTCATTAAACATTAATTTGCAGAAATATTAAAATGTGATATGTTATATGTTCCTAAGCCTTGTTGTCAATTGTCATCTTTATGTTCTTACCAGTAAATATTCTTGGCATTTGTTTTAACATTGTATTCAATAAGAATTGATAAAGTACGGGGGAATGAATTTAGCTATGATCAAAATTTCACAAAGGGATGTCATTAATAGCAAAAACAACCATAAGCATGCTAGCTGGCACTTACCAAGTATTCCCTACACTCAAGGTCAAGTTGTAATCCCCTACCATATCAGCACGATTACTCTGTAAACAGATGAAGAGACCAAAGCCCACCAGTTAGAAAACTTGTTGAAAATTCAGTAGCAGAGGCAGGATTTAAACTCGGGCATTCCGACCTTAGCATGCCCTCTTTGTTGCTCTGTAATGTATCAGAGAGTATTCTGTCCCTTGAACTTGGCATGATCATCCTTCAGTGATATGTAAATGGAGGTAGAATTGAGCAGACAGAACCAGAAGCCACAGCACAGACAGTCGATGTTAGATGTGCCTGGAAATTGTCTTAATAATGAGGGTTAATATCTATCTAGTGCTCCTCTGAGTGAACGTTTCATAATGTCTTTTGATTCCACTATCAACCCTAAGAGGTAAGTTATGCTCATTTTACACTTAGGGAGACTGAGGCTAGGGAAGGCTACGTTGCCTGTCCCAGTTTGCCTAGCAGAGTGGAAGGGGAATAAGGGAACCCTAGCCCACCCACTGCTTTGTCCTTAATAGACTGAAGCTTCTTGTTAAATACAATCCTTCATGGTGACTTTTTATCTTTTTTTGCATCAAAGACATTCAAGGAACAAACTGTGGAAGGGGACTTTAAGCCAGGAACACTCTTTAAAATGTAACAATGGTCAAAACTGGGGGTAGGAAAAAGAAAAGATTCCTATAAATTGAAGGAATTTTTTTCTCTTTGTATAACCATTTCCAATTGGTGTGGAGTTTTCCAAACAAGTCTTATATTTGTGGGGGATTTGAGTTCAATCAATAGCTCAATTTCACATTATTAAAGTAATTCTGAACCTGTCCAAAATCTGCACTCATAAACCACATCTATATGTCGGAACTGGATCAGACCCAAAACGGACAAAAAATCTTACTTTCCAAGATGCGTCAACAACTGGGCAGTAATTGACCGGCACCCCCCAAAGCAACAACTCCTTTGTGAAAACGATTAGAATAGGAGTTCTCAAGGATCAGGCAACATTGGCCACAGGGGACAAACCATGAACCCAAGCCTTTAAACCTGTTTTTAAGCACGGTCCCATTGCCATTTGAAAATAATTGGAAATTGTCAAGGAACTCCCGCATGGTGGAGAAAGAAATAACCGTTACAGTCTACATTTCACAGGTACTTTGATGCAGGGTTGGAAGGGCAAACAGAAACCTGCTTCACCAACGACGTGTACAGGACTCGCCCGGAGGTAGAGGGAGAACTCCTGGTTAAAAATGAATATTCCAACTCAGTAAGTCTGGGCGGGAGCCTGAGACTTTACAGCCCTAACAAGCTCCCAGGTGATGCTAATACTGCTGGTCCACGAGTCGCCTTCCAAATATAAAACTCACATCCTGAAAAAGTCACAGGCACTGAAATCAGATAGACCTGGGATTGAACCCCATTTCTGCCACTTCTTGGCGATGTGAGCAGACCTTCATCGAGCAAACCTTCATCCCGTCTGTGCCTCTGTCTCCTCACCTGTCGAATGGTGCCTGATAAGCAGGGCCCGTGAGGTTACTGTGAGAATGGAATCTTATCATCCACGCGGTGCAGGGAAACCGTGTTAATAACGATTTGTGTGATTCATAGTGTAGTAACATTAGTGACTATTATTATCTAAAAGAATTAAAATAAAATTAGGAGGCCGTCAGTGAGTTCTGCTGCTCATCCTTGTCTCCAGCCACAGCTCAAAATCCTCGTATGCACAGCTGTCCCCTTTTATCCATGGGGGACATAGTCCAAGACCCTCCCTGCGTACTAATAGTACTGAACCCCATATATGCTGGGTTTTTTTACGCATACTTATAATAAATTTTAATTCATAAATTAGGCACAGCAGAAGATAAACAACTAATAGCACTTTGCTGACCAGTCACAAGTTACCGGGGAACACAGTGTCTGCACAAAATCGCCAGTCAGCAGTGTGTTACCCCAGCAGCTGTTCCCTGATTCTTTTCTCCCAGTCTCAATTCCCAACTGTCCCAAATTCGGCCATTGCCTTCTTTCTCCCCTCATCTCTCAGCTGCTTATCATAAAGAATCACTCGGTGCCCCTCCCATCTTAACACATTGCTGACTGGCAATTTTACACAGAAACTGTCCCTGTTACCGGATAACTTGTGACCGGTCCCCACTAACAGAACAGTTATACGGGCAGTCCCCAGGTTGTGAGTGACACAGGCTCTCCAGTTCGTCTTTAAGTTGAATTCATACATAAGTTGAAACAAGTGCATTTACCCACTATCTGTCATAGCGTATAGCGTCTGTTCCTAAGTGTGAGTCACACGATAGTTTGATGTTTATAACTCAGGAACTGCCTGTAACAATCTATAGTAATAAAACAATAAAAGTTACGTGAATGCAGTTTCTATCTCTCTCATACACACACAATATCTGAATATTTTCACACTGCAGTTGACCATGAGTAACTGGGACTGTGGATAGCAAAACTGGGCATCAGAGGGGACTACTATATCACCCCTATGGCTGAAAGAGTAAATAATGTCATTTAATCCTTACTGTGACCCATGAAGTAGACAGTAATACTACCTGCATTTCATTTCACAGAGAAAGAAACTGAGGCTTAGGTTTATTAAGCGACTGACCCCAAGGTTTATGGCCCACAAGTAACAAAATGAGGACTTGAATGGAGGTCTTCCTGGCTCCTGCACTGATGCTCCCAAATACTGGCCTTGAGTATGCAGCCCCAGAGCAAGCTGGCTGGGGTGTGGTTCCTGCCTAGCGAGCTCCCAGTCCTCTATGGGAGGCCAGTTGAGGACAATTTGAACAACACCTCAAGAGACAAAACCGTTTCAATTACTCTGAAAGAACTGGAAAGCTTCATTCATGGAGCATTTTCTTACATAGATTTTCAAGGAAAAAACCCCAGCATTAGGGCATCTTTAGGGAGAATTTTGGTATATGCTGAGCTCCCCAGTTATTCTTTAGAATAACTAGCCCTCCTAGTTGCTCCAGAGGTAAGAAATGTGACTGCTGCTTCTGCCCAGGTTTCCATATGGAGCCGCCTTCGTGGAGCTATTCTACTCTTTATTAAATCGCTTTTCACATTTCTTCTAGTTCCTGCCTATGTAATCCTAAGTATTTCATTTGCTGACTTATTGACGCTGGACACAGGTGAGAGACCTTAGCAAATAAAGCTCTGTTCTCCGATTGCTTGTATAAATCAAGGCTCTCTTTGCCGTAAGTGACAGAAACCCAATTCAGACTAACTTAAGGGGGGAAAAAATGCTATTTATTGACCTACCTACCCAAGAAGCCGAGGTATAAATCTGGCTTCAGCAGTAGCTAGACCAGGACCTAGTCTCCCCATCTCTTGGTTCTGCTTTCCTTGGCCTTAACTTCCGAGGTAATTCCAAGGGCAAGAACTCCATGCTTGCACTTTTACCAGAATATTAATTTCCTTTCCAAGGGTTTCAGGAGAAATCCTAGGGTTGACTCTGATGGACTAACTGATTTAGGACACGTGTTTATCACTGAGCCAATCACAGTAACTAAGGGAACGAAATACGCCAATTGCCCAGGACTTGATCATCCGACCACCTCTAAGGCCTGGTGAGGCAGGGTTGGCCAATGACCAGATGGATGGGGTGTGAGAAGAGGTGGCCTACAAAGTTCTTGCTGCCAATATAAGAGGAAAGCATATCAAAGCCACCACAGTACTTATAAACAGTCCCATGGGATACCAAGAAAGCCCAGAAGGACTGGAGAGAGCCACAGAGTTAATAAGTTAGGGAAGTGCTGGTGAGAGGATTCATCCCACCGTTCCTGGTGACCACTGCCAATCCTGTATCATGGATGTTACTGTGGTGTAGATGTTACTCTGGATATTACTATGGTATAGATGTTACTCTGGATGTTACTGTGGTGTGGATGTTACTCTGGATGTTACTGTGGTGTGGATGTTACTCTGGATGTTGCTGTGGTATAGATGTTACTCTGGATGTTACTGTGGTGTGGATGTTATTCTGGATGTTACTGTGGTGTAGATGTTACTCTGGGTGTTACTATGGTGTAGATGTTACTGTGGTGTGGATGTTACTACGGTGTGGATGTTGCTGCAGATGTTACTAGGGTATAGATGTTCCTCTGGATGTTACTGTGGTGTGGATGTTGCTGCAGATGTTACTATGGTATAGATGTTACTGTGGATGTTACTATGGTGTAGATGTTACCCTGGATGTTACTGTGGTGTGGATGTTGCTGCAGATGTTACTATGGTATAGATGTTACTGCGGATGTTACTCTGGATGTTACTGTGGTGTGGATGTTGCTGCAGATGTTACTATGGTGTGGATGTTGCTGCAGATGTTACTGTGGATGTTACTGTGGTGTGGATATTACCGTGGTGTAGATGTTACTGTCAATGTTGCTGTGGTGTAGATGTTGCTGTGGATGTTACTGTGGTGTAGATGTTACTTTGGATGTTACTGTGGTGTTCATAAAGGAGCCTTAACATGGTAGAGGAATGCAGGATTGTGCTGGGGAAAAGGGTTGCTTATGACAGCTATAATTCCTCCTCCAAAGTCATATACAGCTTCAGGGGCAGAATTAAGGAGTGGTCCTGCCCACCTTCCCTATTTCTCTTTGGATGCTGGAAGACAAAAATTTCCTACATTAGCACAAAAGCAATTCATCTTTATCACCTATCTCTTAGGTTTCTCCAAGACCCCAAAGAACAATAACTTCTGTGCATGGGGTACCCTCCCTAGCCAACTAGGGGAATATCAATGTGGACTCTGATACTGAAAACTGAAGCAAAACCCGTTTTTGATTGCCATCTGATGTACTAAAGAATATCAGTCTGGAAAGAAAAAAAATTGTGTGTCTGCATGCACGTACACACACACTTTTATGGGAATCATTTTGTTAAATGCAGTAGACCACTTAACACTGAAGAGTTTGC
>CAUYQV010150858.1:0-17657 GCA_963574575.1 Galagoides demidoff | reverse complement strand
AAGCATAGCACACACTCAGTTAGCATTTGTACATCGAATGGATAAATGAATAAAGGAATGAATGAGCAAAGCCATACCTCACTGCCCGTGGCTTCCCTTTTTATGTTACATGAAAGGCCCACTAGAGGGCTGCACATCACTGCATATTAAACGAGGAGCCAGCTAAGCTGGCCTAGTCTTGCAGAGGCCTGTCCTTATAGGAAATCCCAACATTTGCATACTTGAGGATTTACAGTCAGACTTTTTTTTTTTAATAAAGCTTATCTCTATAATTACTTGGAGCAAACTTGAAGTTAGGGATTATGGAAACTCGTTAAAGCGTTTAATGATTTCTAGAAAGAAAAGGAAAGGAAAGATTCTTTGTTTATAACAATCTGAAGCTAAAAGATGGATCTGGGGTTTTCTTTCCCAACATTTTTATTAGAGATAGGGTCTTGCTCTGTCACTCAGGCTAGCGTATGACGACACAATTATAGCTTCCTCAAACCTCTAGCTCCCAGGCTCAAGAAATCCTCCTGCCTCAGCTTCTCAAGTAGTTAGGACTACAGGTACGAGCCACCACACCTGGATAATTTTCTTTTTTAAAAAATTTTTGGTAGATAGTGACATGCTATTTTGCTCACTGGTCTCAAACTCTCCTGGCTTCAAGCAATACCCCCACCGTGGCCTCCCAAAGTTCTGAGATTACAGGCATGAGCCACTTTGCCTGACCTTAAACATTGATTTTTAAAAGATGCATGACATTATATGTGATCAGTAAATAATCATGTTCTCAAGAACGAATGAAGAGTGATTTAGACTTTCCTTAGTAGCTACTTATCACTTGATATAAACAAGGACAAGATGCAGACTAAGGGACAGCCTTGGATTTAATAGCAGGCAGGTGATGGAAGAATATGATGAGAAGAAATTTATCTTTGAAACCAAATAGTGTTCAGAGTTCCACCATATTTTAAAGAGGTATAGTTTCAAACTTGCAGCCAAGGGTACAAGTAAGGAAAATCTAATTTCTGTTCATTATAAGAACAAACTTAAATTCAGGATATTTGTTATCTCTAAGAATATTAACTCGATATAATATTCATATAAGTTGAATAATAAGAATGTTAAAACTGGTTGGGTGTGATGGCTCACACCTGTGATCCTAGCACTCTAGGAGGCTGAGGTAGGTAGACTGCTTGAGCTCAGGCATTCAAGACCAGCTTGAACAAAAGTGAGAACCCATCTCTACTAAAAAAAAGAAAAAAGAAAAAAATAGAAAAACTAGATGGGCATGGTGGCACATGCCTGTAGTCCCAGTTACTTAGGAGGTTGGGACAAAAGGATCTCCTGAGCCCAAGAGTTTGTGGTTGCTGTGAGCTATGGCACCACAGGATTCTACTCAGGGTGACAAAGTGAGACTATCCCCACCCCCAAGAAAGAATGTTAAAACTAATCACTGATTGGGTGACACCTGTGGCTCAATGAGTAGGGCGCCGGCCCCATATCCTGAGGGTGGTGGGTTCAAACAACTGCCCCAGCCAAACTGCAACAATAACAAAAAAATAGCCAGGCATTGTGGCGGGTGCCTATAGTCCCAGCTACTTGGAAGGCTGAGGCAAAATTGCCTAAGCCCAGGAGCTGGAGTTTGCTGTGACTGTGACACCACAGCACTCTACGAAGGGCAACAAAGTGAGACTCTGTCTCTAAAAAAAAAAAAAAACCAAACAACCAATCATTGATTATGAAGCTGGCTAGGGTTCCACCCTCACAAATAGGATTAGTGGCCTTATAAAGAGGCCTGATGGAGCTTATTAGCCTGTTCCATCATGTGAGGGACACCTTGTCCTCTGTGAGGAATGGGCCCTCACTAGACACAGAATCTGCTGGCACCTTGATCTTAGACTTTCTAGCCTCTAGGGCCATGAGAAGTAAATTTCTGTGGCTTATAAATTACCTGCCCTAAGGTATTTTATTATAACAGCCTGAATAATCTAAGACAAGGGCATAATGTATTTCTAAGAGACTTTTGGAGCTTTTAGAGAACATACCTACTTTTTCCATCAGGAGCCAACATAGTGAAACTGGAGGAGCGGTGGGCCCAAGGTCTAGCTACCCAGGCTCTTCTAATTCTGTCTTAATGAACTGTGTGACCTGGGAATCCATTTCTCCTCTCTATAAAATGAGGTGTTTAACTAGATGACCTGAAAGGGCTTCTCTAGCATTAAATGTTATAATTCTTTCCCCACTCAAACTGTGCAGTGGAACTGCTGTCAGAGCGAGAACACCCTTGGTTTGACCCTGGATGACAGTTTTTATTAAGTAACTGTGTCTGCATTCGCTTCTTCAACATCCCTTCTATTCCTTCTCTACTTTTACCAGCAACACTTGAGTGGCAGACACTGTTAGGGGATAGAAAAGTGACATACCAGCCCTCGACCTCAAAGAGGTCCCACTGTAAAGGGGAGACAGGTGTCTATCAGCCTCTCTTTGTGTGGTATGATAACTTCTCTGAAAGAGCTTTGGAGCTTTTCCTAAAATATTAAGGAGAGCAGCCAGACCCTGATGAAGATGGCAGGGCATGCAGGTCAGGGTGAATGTTCCTGAGGAGGTGACAGTTGAACCACATTAAAAGGAGGAGTTGAAATAAGGAGAACTGTGGATAAAAGCATGGAGTCCTGCAGGGGCCTACCATTTAGGCTGAGGACCAAAGAATGCATGTGGTTTATTACCTGTGAGACAGGTGGTTGGACAGGTGAGCAGAAGACAAGAGTTAGGCAATCTTTTAAAAGGGATAGAGTCCCAGCAGAAGCTTTGAGCAGATGGGCATCACCAGATGTGAGCTCTAGAAAGAACTTTCTCTGGCACAGAATGAATATGAGGCCTAAGAATACCATGTAGGAGGCTAAGGCAGCACCCCAGGCAGTGATGATCTGACTAAACTAAGGCAATGACTGTGGGAATGAAGAGGGAGAGAAATGCATAGGAGGTAGATTAGGTGAGACATGGTGATCAACTATACATGGGGTAAATAGGGGGGGAAGTTGCTGGCTTGAGTGACCAGATGGATGGCAGTGTCCTTCACCACAGGAGGAAATGCTGGAGGAGGAGCAATTGGGGGCAGGTGTTACTGAGCTCATGCTCAACCCAAGAGCCTGTGGGGAGCTGGTTAATGGGCAGTTGGATACAAGATCTCAACAGGGGGTCTAGGCTGGAGACAGATCTGGGAATAGTGGTGACAGAAGCCAACTATGTCTGGGGATTTATATGTTCCAAGAGTGGCAGGGGCAGAAGGGAGATGGGAAGGGAGCCTGGAGGTTATTCTGTGCAGAAGGAGGAAGAAAAGTCAGTGAAAGAGACCAAGGAAAGTGGCCAGAGAGGGCAAGAAAGAATGTGGAAATAACTGGGAACCCAGGTTTCAATAGAGGAGATGGTATCAAAACTGCTGGAGTGGCCATATCCCAGATGTTGCAAAAAGAGCAAATAAGGTAAGTGCAGAAATACAAAGACTGAATTTGGTCATCTGAAGAGTATAGTGATTCCCATGAAGAGCATTTTCAAATCAAGTGGGGCGGAAGTCAGCCTGCAGGGGTTGCAGCGGGACCAGATGGTGAGGGAGATTGATGGAGTGTGTGTGTGGACAACCCTAGTCAGCCTTTCAGGGCAGCCATGGGTTCTGCCTTTCCGCCTGTTTGCACCTCATTCATGTGCCCCAGAAGAACCAGTGTCCTGCTCCAGAGGACTCCCACCCTCACTGGCACCCTTCACATGTCATCAGCCTGCAGCTTATTTCATGTCACACATTCATGACATGTTACCTCATAGGACTGTATGGTTCTTCACAGCCCACGCACTCCCCCATCAGCCATCAGGGAGGTCCCCAGTGGGCTGCACCCCTGTCAAGACGGTGACCACAGCCAACCTGAAAGCAATTCAGCCCAGACCTCAGGAAGGGCTGAGTGGGGAAAGGGCAGTGGGCAACCAGGTGGGCAGCATGCTGTGTATTCACTTAGTGTGAGGGAGGTTCAGAAGGAAGTTGGGGGAGGAACTTTTGTTTTGACTTTCAAGGGACAACCCTGAAAGGCTTAGGCACCAGTTCTACAGTAAAAGCACATTATGAGCTCCCAGGTACCTCTCGTCAGCAACAAGCTGACTGTGGACTCAGTGCAGAAAGAAGAGCTCCACAGTGCTGTTGCTGTTCAGAATTAATCCTTCGACAAAGCCCATCAGGAGAGCAATCCCTGTGCCATTGCCTTTTTTTTTTTTGGCCGGGGCTGGGTTTGAACCCACCACCTCTGGTATATGGGGCCAGCGCCCTACTCCTTTGAGCCACAGGCACTGCCCTGTGATGTTGCCTTTTGACAGGGAGAACTTCCCAGGGCAGACGAGAAAGCCGAAAGCTACAGCCTGCCCCCTCTAGTTCTCTGGACCATTCGATACAGAGCTCTCAGGCCAGGCACTGAGTAAGCATCATCCCATCCACTTTCACAACAGCCCACAGGGAATTTACCAATGAGAAATCTTGAGTCACAAAGACGTTTAATATTTGACTCAGGTGGTGAGTGGCAACTAGAAACTGAAGGCCAGCTGGGATCTACGTGGGATCTGGGATCTACGTGGGATCCGAGATCTTGAAAGCCAGTTTAGTTTAGGCTGGAAGGGATTTCAAAAGAAACAATAGGGCCAGGCACAGTGGTTCACACCTGTAATCCTAGCACTCTGGGAGGCTGAGGTGAGTGGATCGTTTGAGCTCAAGAGGTTGAGACCAGCCTGAGTAAGAGTAAGACCCCATCTCTGCCAAAAATAGAAACAACTAGCCAGGCCTTGTGCCAGGTGCCTGTGATCCCAGCCACTCACGAGGCTGAGGCAAGAGGACGGGTAGAACCGAAGAGTTTGAGGTTGCTGTGAGTTACAACACCATGGCACTCTACCCAGGGTGACAGAGTGAGATGCTGCTTCAAATGTAAAATAAAATAGAAAGAAGCAACAACAGCAATAACTTGTCAAGTTATTGATAAAGGCACCCTGTCATCCATGCCAGGCCAGGACAAGGGAAGGGAGGCTGAGGCAGGAGTGTTCCTGGCTGATTTCACATCTACTTTCCCACTGATAAGCTGATGCAAACCACTCCCCTATGACACCCTCCTGCCACTGCTCTTCCCTGAGCTCCCTCTGTTATTTCTCTTTCCTCCTCAGCTACCCAGCCAGGCCAGAGAGGCAGCCTAGGAAAGAAGAGGCCTGGTCAGTGGCCCTCCAGACCTCATTCTATCCCTTGCAAGTCTCACTCAGATCTGAGAAACAATGCAGAGACCTCTCTCTTCCTCTCCTCTGTTTCAGGAAACATCTGGAAACCACTCAGGAGAGCTCTGGCTCTTGGCCTCCAGTAACTTCAGACTCCTGCATGTTCTCTCGAAGTTCTGTTTGTTGGGTAGTATGAAAATTGACACATATATCTTTCTCCCAAATACATAGATTAAACCCAAAGCACAATAAAATTAGAATTGAGCATCCAGAGTAATTCAGTGAAGGAAATTATCTGTGACACAAGCAACTCGTCACTTTTGATAAGTATTCAGTACTGATTATTTTAAATACTCATCTTCCAGAGCGCCCTTAAAAGATGTTTTAAATTAAAAGATATTCTTACACTTTTTTTTCCTGGAGGAATTTTGTGGTAAGTAAAGAGAAGACCTAACCTCAGGAGATCTTGGTGACTGTCATACATATAATCATTCTGGCTCACAGACCCCTTCACACTGCCCCTCACACTGGGTGCTGCACAGGGCTGGAGAATCTGGTGAGCTGAGGCCGCAGCTACACCTGGTATGGCTGGTGTGGCCTATGGAGCTGGGAATGATAAAGGCACCCTGTCATCCATGCCAGGCCCTGGGCCTCTCCCTCTTCTCCTTCATTCTTCACTGTACATCCAGGATTGCAGTGTTCTCCTTTTTTTGAAAAAGAAAACTGAGGTTCATAGTGGTTAAGCCTCAGGCCACCACTACTTCTCATCTGAAAAAGAGGAAGCCCAAATGTGCCCATCTGCCCTACAGATTCTTGGAGGTCTGGCTCACTAATCTCCAACAAAACCTACCTCTGGACCTCCCACAAGTACTGGGACTCCTGCAAGGGTTCTGGTCAGACCATGGGCTTGTAGGGGGACCAGTCACTGTCACCCAAGCTTGGCTCAGTGCACTCTTCACTCTGGAGGGCTACATGCTATGGGTGGGCCTGTGTGTGCATGTGCACACAGAGGCAAGGGGCGCAGGTGGGGACCAGGGTCCTTTTTTACCAACAGAAAATCTTCAGCCTCCCCATAGCTTGCTTATAGGTTAGACCCTCAGCACAGAAAAAAGGAAGGAAGCCAGACAAGGACCAAACAACTGACCACAGCCAGCCCTGCCGACAGGGAGCGCAGGACTCCGCGTGTGAGATGGGAACTCTGCACTATCTTTACAACTTTTCCAGATACCTAAGTCTCTTCACAAATAAAATGTTTATTCAAAACACCCCCCGCCAAAAGAAAAGAGATGACTGGTCTTCAAGCTACGTGATTTGAGAATTTCCTTCTCTACCAAATGTGGGTTTCGAACACATCTTTTCAAGCAGTTTGGCAGCAACCTGGAGATTCCAATTGCTAACACTGTGCTGGTGACAAGTGGTCCCATAAAGGAGGCCCAGCAGGGCTCATGCCAGGTGACCCTCCTCAGCGCTCTGTGACGGTAAAGATAATATAGCCACTGCTCTGGGGTCGTGGACCGTGAGCCAGCCAAAGCGCAGCAGACCTGAAGAGGACGTATTATTACTATTGCTACTTCACAGATGAGAAGAACCAAGGCTCTAGAGCAGTGATGTTCAACCAGGGGGTTGCAGCGCACTGTGGTGGCATGAGAGCATCTTAGGTGTGCCGCAAACATTTTAAAGATCATTACTTAAATTATTTTTAAAGAAATTCAAAGCATAGCAAGTATATTCTTTTTTAAACTCTTTTTCTTTTTTGATCAACATAATTTAAGTGTGCCAATGGAAGTTTAACCATAGGTTCCAGTGTGCCATGAAGTAAAAAAGGTTGAAAGACACTGCTCTAGAGGGTAAGAGAATGCTAGAGCTGCAGTTGCTCAACCTGATTCCCAAGTTAAAGTCTTAACCAGTGCTAAGGAAACAAAGTTGCACTATTTTGATACATTTTATGATCAGGAAGCTTTCCTATACCCCATCCTAAAAGGATACAATTCGTTACCACATCTCAGGATTCTACATCCTCAGGAAACCCACAACTCTGAGTTCTTGGAATCAAACCCCTAGGTCAGAGCATGGCTGCACTCCAATAAATACTGTGTACAGTCTTTGTTGTGAAATACCCTCTCAGAACGAACTCTGTTAAATATTGGCCAGGACCGTTGTGTCTCCAGAGCTGTCAGAGCCTTCTCACTTCAACCATCCCTGCGAGGAGGGGAAGAGGACAAGCTCGGTCAGGCAGACACTGGCTCCCTTCCTACCCAAGTCACGTGGCATATGGCAGGACGCAGACAGGAACAAATCCACATCACGGCTGCAGTCACCAGGTGAGGCCATCAGACCTCTGTATTGTGTGACATTGTGTAGACGCCAACCTGGGTAGGGAGCCCAGAGCGACTCATGCAGGGCCAGGTCAGCTGTCATGGCATGCATGGGAAAGAGAGCGGCCTACACTAAAAGATATGAGGATGTACTACAAATCCACTGGCACACACTCAAGTATAACTATAATGGTTTGGTCGATCTGATATGTGGCTCACTACAAAAGTTTTGAGACAGACTATGTTACAGGTCACTTCTAAGAAACAGTGGACAGCATCCGTTCTGATTCACCTGTGCAGGTTCAACTTACTTGGCTTGTCAGTGTTGCTGGGAGGGTTTCATTTGTTTCTGTCCAAGAGGATTTTACATTTCTTGACTTTTCTGTATCTGAAAACTTGCACGATGGCATTTCAGATGAAATGTCTGCGCGTGAAATCAATACTAACCGAAGCCACTGTGTAGGAACAGGAGCCCTTCCCCTCGTCCCCATCCCGGATCATTCTCAGGTTCCTTTTCCTTCCCATCCCACTAAGAGCTCAACTGTCAAGAAACCCACTTGCTAATGACCATGAGTTAAATTACTTTCTCTTAGTGCTTTAAAGTTGAGTGGGGCACAGTGGTTCATACCTATTGTCCTTGGCTGCTCAGAAGGCTGAGGCAGGAGGATCACTTGAGCTGCATTCAAGGTTGCAGTGAGCTACGATTGCATCACCACACTCCAGCCTGGGCGACATGCCAGACCTCCTCTCTCACCAATAAATAAGTCAAAATACTTCTTCCTACACTACATTGATTTACGGCACCTTCTTTTCTTCCTTTTTAAACCCTTTTGAGCCTTTCTCAAACATCTATTTCAAGACTTCACCCAAACTAATTGTATTGGGCCCTGGCTGTACACAAGGTAACCAAGAATCCTCATTTGCCTGGGACTGTCCCAGGTCTCAACACTATATGTTTTTCATCCCAGGAGACCCTTCAGCCCTAGACAAACCAGGATAAATGGTCATGTTCCCTTTGGAAGTCAGTCATAGCTAGACCAGCATTGCTGATAAACGGTATAGGTCCTTGGAAGGCAAGAAGGCATCCCCAGGGGACTTGTTAGAAACTCACATGCTAGGGCCCCACCCCGGCCCTCCTGGATCTAAGTTGCTCCTTAGCACAGACCCCAGAACATGTGATTGTCAAGTAGAGAACAGCTGCTCCAGAGCCGTGGCTTCCTGCTGAGAAACACAACTGCACAATATCTGCTTTCTGCATTTGAACTTAGCCCAGAGCTTTTGGGAAGCTGGTAAAGCCTGACCAATTTGAAACCATCCCAACTGTGAGCAAGGTTCAGTGACAGTCACAGGGAAGGCTCAGAGGGCTCAGGTTTGCAGGATGCCTAGTGGAGCTGCTATGCCAGACTTTTCTTTCTGAGATCCTACAAAGTGGGGGTTAGAGCAACAGCCTCAAATCTGCTCTGGTTTATATATTAAGAAAGACAAATGTACTTGCCCCTGCCAGAAATTGGACAAACTAAGTAAATAAACAAAACAAATGATTTGCAAATGTTGGCACTTTAACTATTATTACCAAGAAGTTACTTGTGACACCTCGTCTCTGATCTCAAAACAATGCAGTCTCAGCTTGAGTGTTGATATGAAACGAAATAGAGTTTGTTTTAATAAAAAAAAAAAAATACCTGAGCCACACTTGGGAGCTCCTGCGTCAGGGACCCTGGTGAGGGTGACAGTCACAGGGAAGGCTCAGAGGGCTCAGATTTTCAAGATGTACACAAGGCAACCAAGGCTTCTGTAATTTGGGGAAGTTCCCCAGGTGGTTCTGAGGAGTATCCAGGGGCAAGAACCATCAGTAGAGGATCCTGCATCTCTGCCCCGCACTACCCTCTCTCTGCCATTCTGCCTGTCTCCAGATGGAGGTGCCCTCTCCTCCTGTCAGGGAAGAAAGACCTGCAGGATGCCACCACTACCACCACCTGCTAGGGCCAGTGGACTTTTTTTTTTTTTTTTTTTTTTTTTGCTGGTAGAGTGAGGTGTGGATTATTGGAGCCTGGACTCTAGAGAACTCAAAAGCCTTGAGAGGCTTAGAGACTGCACATCGTCCAAGTATAGAAATACTGACCCCATTATTGAAACAGTAACGGCAAACTGTAGCTTTTCATGGACAGAGATGGTCCCCAAAGTGCCTTGGGTCCTGTTCTCCTGGGCCTGGGAGTGGCTCGCTCTGAGTCCTTCACTCTCTGCTCATCCAATTTCCTCCTGCTATGGCTTGATTTTGAGGAGCGCTCAGATGAAGTGAAGGTGCATTCCATGGCTGTGAGACTTCTTCTTTTTTCTAAGAAATAAGATTTTTATTTTTTTTATTTTTATTCAGATTAATATGAGGATACAAACGATTAGGTTACAAGCCTTGCATTTGTTAGGTGAAGTCCCTGTTGTAGTTGTGCCCCTCAAGGAGGCGTGCCTGGAAACCCTGCCATTGTGCCCATTAGGTGAGAGCACACCAGTCCTCCTCCTTCCTCCCTTTTACCCCCCTACCCTCCTCCCAACTTGAATTAAATGGAGTTTTTCTCTTCTGTATGTTAGTTTGTCTACTGGCTTCATATTAGTATTGAATACACTGGGTATTAGCTTTTCCATTCTTGTGATACTTTACTAAGGAGAATGGTCTCCATCTAGGTTAATACAAAATATTTAAAGTCACCTTCTTTTTTTTTTTTTTTTTTTTTTGCAGTTTTTGGCCAGGGCTGGATTTGAACCCACCACCTCCAGCATATGGAGCTGGTGGCCTACTTCTTTGAGCCACAGGCGCCACCCTGGAAAGTTTCCATCTTTTTATGGGTAAATAGTATTCCATGGTATGCATGTACCGCAGGTTATTAATCCATTCATGGGTTGACGGGCACTTGGGTTGGGTCCCTATCTTCGCAATTGTAAATTGAGCTGTGATAAACAATCTAGCGCAATGTCTTTATGGCAAAATGATTTTTTTTCCTCTGGGTAGATGCCTAGTAATGGGATTGCAGGATCAAAAGGAACGTCTATTTTGAGTTCTGTGAGGATACTCCATACGTCTTTCCATAGAGGCTGTATTAGTTTGCAGTCCCACCAGCAGTGTATAAGTGTTCCCTTCTCTCTACCTCCATACCAGTATCTGTAGCTTTGGGACTTTGTGGGTTTGATACCTCAGGGTGGGTTTGATTTGCATTTCTCTGATTATTAGGGATGGTGAGCATTTTTTGTGAGTCTTTTTCTCCTCAAATACTGTGCAAGTTCCTCCCATATCCTCGCTCCCTGTGCCCTCTGGGGCTTAGTGGTGTGTCCCTCAGCCAAGGAGCTGGGCGCTGGCTGTGGTGGAACAGGGTTGGGGACAGTAAAGGAAATGGGAAGTCAGGAGGCCTGGCTTCTAGTCCCAGCTTGCCCCAAATGTTGTGAGTAATATGTCTTTGGTCTATTCTATCCCCTCTCTGGGACTTAGTTCTCCTCTCCCTGTGAGGCGAGTTGATCCAGTGGGCCTCTGAGCTGTGCTCCAGCTTTACAGAGCCATGACTCTGTGGCGCTCTTATGTGGACAAGGTCCCTGTCCACTAGCGCACCAGCTGAGAACTTACAGGGGACGCACTCATGCAAACGTGCTCTTATATTACAAGCTCTGAGGAGGAAGTTTAGGAAGGCTCATTTTGCCTTCTTCCCTACCAGAGGCTCAGGCTGCTCCTGGACCAGCAGTGGTCCCAGCACTGGGGACTCTCATCTGCCGGTGTCTACCTTAGGTGCCTGGCACTGTACAATGACCCCTTTGCACATTTATCTCATTTCACCCTCCCCACAACTCCATGAGGAAATATCATTGCCCTAATTTGTTTTATCTTAGTTTTAGAAGACAATTTTTATGTCAGTTTGAAATATTGCAGCCTGGACAACATAGGGAGATTCCATCTCTACAAAACGTTTAAAATTAGCCAAGCATGGTGGTGTGGGCCTATAGTCCCTGCTACTTGGGAGTCTGAGGCAGGAGGCTTGCTAGAGCTCAGGAGTTACAGGTCACAGTGACCTGTGATGACACTACTGCACTGTAGCCTGGGTGACAGAGATCTTCTCTATTTATCTGTTTATATATATGTGTGTATGTGTATACATGTATATATATGTATGTATATAATGTATCAAGTCTGCTGAAATATAGTTGCGTCTTTTCTCTGTTGAACTAAAATACAGCTAATTGTGTGACCATTAGTGATTCGGATCTGCAATGGGGAGAGTCTGGTGAGACTGAGCCCTTACCTTCTGGGATCTGTTGCTAACTCCAGGTTGATAGTGTCAGAATTGAATTGTAGGACACCCATCTGGTATCAGAGAATCAGTCAGAGTGAGAAAAAGCGCATACCTCTGGTGTCAGAAATATTGAGTGTAAAGAAACTGTTTTTCTCATCTACCCCAGACCTAATTCCCTGGCTTTCTCATACTTGACCTTCAAAACCAGACTTGAGGTTCACATGTGGGGAGTCTTCCCTGATCCTGGGAGGGGGGGCAGGTGATGCCCTTACATGTTTCCTGAACACATGTACTTACCTCCAGCAGAACACTGGAGACATTATATGGCCTTGCTTTTTTTTTTTTTTTCCTCTGTTTAACCAGACGCTGAGGCTTAGAGAGCAGGTCTGTGTCTTAGGTGTCTTGGAATCTCCAGCACCTGGAACACAGCCTGACACTTCACAAAGCAGTAGTTTCGGTTTGTCAGTTCAATTACATTGTATAGAAGGAGGATTTAGGGACAGGAATTCACATGCTTACCTCATCATTAAGGTGGTGCGGTGTGCTGGTACGAGGCCTGAGTCCAAATCTTGGCTTTACTACTCATAGACTATATACCCCTGGGAAAGTGTTTTAACCTCTCTGAGATTCAGCTGTCAGGACAAGCAGTAGGTAAATGATGGCACCTGTGATAAGAAAGGAGGCAGTCAGTCTTGTCCCTCCGATTTGGAGATTCCTGTGGGTAGTAGACAGATGATCTGAGGAGACCATGGAGACCTAGGGTCATCTGCCAGCAATGACAGTGAAAGCCACAGAGGTAGGTGTGGATGAGGTGGATGGAGGGGCACGTGCAGGGGAGCCTAGAGGGCTGGGTGAGATGAACAGGGGTCACAGGCAGACAACAGCAAACCAGGGTGTGTGGGGAGAGGGCTCTCTGTCTTTCTGACTTCACCAAGCTCCTATTCTGATCAGTCAAAAAAACAGCCCAATTCTACCTACGGTCATTAAATTAGGAACGCCTGGGATCTAAAATAGCTCCCAATAATAAGTCATAAATAATAAATGATTTATGCAGTTGTTGGCTGCAGTTTTCATTAGGAGCTGTTGGTAAAGGCAGTACAGTGAGGTTTTTGAGCCTGATTGAATGAGAAGGGAAATCAGCATATAGAAGCAAGTGAACAGCATCCTCCCCTCCCCGGCTCCTGTGCTGGTGTGAACACTCCCTATGGGGGGGCCTGGGAGGAAGTGGGGGGATTGAAATGGGCACCTAAGGCATGAAGAAAGACAGAGGCACTGGAAAGCAGCAGCTCAGCCCAGGTGGGTCTGTGCACCAGAAGTGATCTTCCTTTCTTCTTAGGTGTTGTAAACGCTTTCTTGAGTATTGTAATTTACACCCAAAAGGGAAGTTCACAGTTTGAGCAGGAGCCATTCTTCGGGTGGGTTTTACTCTGGCAATGGGTGCAGTAGGCAAGGCTCACTGGGGCAGCCCCTGAGCGGGACCGCTGTATGCAGCACCTGTAGCACCTGGGCCAGGGGGCTTCACCCTGACCCCCACAGGCCCTCAGCTCAATTGCCTGAGGGCAAAGGGTCACAGCCTGGTCACGGCCAATGGGGAACAGGCACCAATGGCCACCTTCTCAGCAGGCCTCCTCGGGTGACACCTGCGTACGGCTTCCAGCGTATTTTCTAACTGAGTTAAAGTCATGTCAACAGATGACCTTGCAAACTAATGAAAAGGACCTATGTTTGCCAATTGTGTCTGGAAGTACATCTGCTAACTACACTCTGTTATGGATTAAATCGTGGCCTCCTTAGAAAAGATAAGTTGGAGTCCTAGCCTCCAGAACCTGGAAAAACAGGATCATTGACAATGTAGTTAAGGTGAGGTCATTTTGATGGACCTTAATCCAATGTGACTGAAGTCGCAAGGGGAATTTGGAGAAGACACACAGGGAGCTCGCTATGTGAAGATGAAGGCAGAGAATGAAGTGATGTATCTACAAGCCAAGAAACGCCAAAGGCTGCCGGCAACCACCAGCTAAGCGAGAGGCCTGGAATAGATTCTCCCTGGCAGCCCCAGAAGGACCCAGCTCTTCTGACACCTTCATCTTGGACTTGAAGCCTCCAAAACTATAAGACAATAAATCCACCCAGTCTGTGCTACTTTGTTATCACAGCCCCAGCACACCAACAATATACCTCTGTCCAGATTGCTGTGTGGGCAGCACGCATAAGGTCACACCTTTCACAATGGTGCACAAGGGGCCTCTTTTGAAAAGGGAGAAGGAAAAGTTAAGTTTTCCAGAGTGTCTTTCTTCTGTTTTCTCAGCCAAGTTAATCCATATCTATACTATAGCATTGGGACAAAGTCACATTTGTCCCTATTCCACTGTCTTCCCATGACTCTCTCTGAATTTGTCCATTCACTTACCAGTTATTTGCTTACCCATCTGTTCATTTGTTTTTTCATTCGTCCAACACATTTTTCTTGCCTGCATTCTGTAAGCCAGCCACTGGTCCAATTGCTGGGCACACAGTGGGGATCAAGACAGACAAGGGCTTTGTCCTCATGGAGCTTCCATAATACCAGAAGGACATGTCACTATTAAACAATACTGAAAAAAATGTCAAATGCCAACAGTGGAGAGTGCTGCACATGACCAAAACTGGATGCCAAGAGTGATTAGCTTGGGGTCTAATCTCCCAGCTAACCCTGATGCTGGCCTTGGCCTGTTTGTAAAGCCCGTGCTTCCATATGAGGACAAGGATCCCTCAAGTGATGCATAGACTGGCCTCATGAGACCATTAAACATCTTGCCACTTGTGGACATTGTGCATCTTGAGCACAGATGTGGACGTTAGTTTGTGTCTGTCCCCTTCACAGCACTGTTTTTGGCCCAGGTGGGTCTGCGCCCCAGAATTGATCTTCCTTTCTTCTTGGGTGTTATAAATTCTTTCTTGAGGACTGAGAAGGGGTTCTCTGGTCAAGGTGGCAGGTATGCACCATACCCCTTAGTGGCCGGATTTCCTGGATAAAGACCAAATGGTGACAGCACCAGAGGGTTGTGAGAGACTCAGGTAGTCTCTGCAGGAGAGCTGAAACCTCGATTATAGTGCAGAGCAGTATTACTCAAAGGGTAACAGTAGTACTATTGTTACTATTACCTGGACCAGCAGTACTACTACTGAGTCAGGGACTCTGAAGGACCAACACACAGCTCTAGCATGCCCTCCAAGGGAGACTGATGCTCCTGTAGGTTGAGAACACTGGTAGAGGGCACAGATATACTTTGGGGGACAAACACTCCTGGTTTGGGAACTGGCTTTTTGCTTACCGTGGCTTAATTCTTCCTATCTTTAATAAGGAGATAAAAATTGTGAAGGTTACATTAGGTAATGCACGTCAAGTGTGCCTGGGATCTAGCATAAACAATAAACATTAGCTGTTGCTTATTTTATCATGATGATGATTCTCATCTGTGTTTGTGGAGAGCTGGCCCACCTGCTGAAAACACTGGGGCATCAGGAGGTTATCAAATAAACCTCAGTGTGACCAGACCTCTCTTGAGCTGGCTGCCTGGCTGGCTCTGTGTGCTCTACCAGTTGAACCAAACTGGTGAGGCCAGAGATACCACCTGGCTTGGTGCCTCCTTAACCCAAGGCCTTAGAGGACAAGGGTTGCCAGGAATCTGGGCCCGAACTTGCTCCAGGAACTGTGGCCTACAATCAGGTTACATATGCAAACTGTCATCTCAACACAAGAAGGTACAAAATCAGTGCCTCATGCATGAGCTAAACAAATAAGGGTGTTGGCATTGCAGGGAAGAGAGGGCACAGGAGGGTGAGGTGCTGAATAAACAGGTGTCTGTGAAGGGGCGAGTCCCATACAGTCTCCCGAGGAGGACCCGAGCCTCCAGGGACTCAAGTGTTATGGAGCATTCTCCGTGTTTGTGCTGCCTCTCTGACTTCCTGCTTACTTTGTCACTTTAAGCACCTCTATTTGTCTACCCAAATAGGTAATTGTTCTAATCTAAACTGTAATAAAGCGCTGAGCTTAAATCAGCTGTGCCACTGCTCAGGACAGCTGCCCACACAGGTCAGAAAGACCAAAGGAGATTTGCAAATGCACTGAGCTATTTCCAGAACATGCAAATCCTGCTTGGCCCCACTCCTTTACCACAAAATTTTAACTGGGTGACGCTGAAGGAGGCCTCCCGCATCATTAAGACCTCTAGGTCGGACTGAGTGGTGCAACTGGGCCACAGCCTCACCTGCCTCCTACACAGGGCCCCAGGCACACTGCATCCAAGGAGGCGGAAATGGGTTTTTCTCAGCTCCTTCCAAGAATTCCCTGGGAGGCAGACAAGTCACTAGGATAAGATGTCAGGGTTATTTTATCCCAGAAGAGGAAACAGGCCAGTGTGGGGCCTGCCATAGTCCTTTTTTTTTTTTTAGTCACCCTGGGTAGAGTGCCATGGCATCATGGAATCATAGCTCACAGCGACTTCCAACTCCTGAGCTCAAGTGATTCTCCTGCCTCAACCTCCCAAGTAGCTGGGACTACTGGCGCCCGCCACAATGCTCAGCTATTTTTTGGTTGTAGTTGTCATTATTGTTTGGCAGGCCTGGGCTGGATTCGAACCTGCTAGCGCTGGTATATGTGGCTGGCGCCTTAGCCACTTGAGCTATAGGCGCCAAGCCAGCCATAGTCCATTTTGTGCTGCTGTAAGAGAACAAAGATTTGGTTCTTACAGTTCTGGAGGCTGGGAAGTCGGGAGTCCTGGGCCTGCATCTGGCCACGGCCTTCCTGCTGCATCATCGCATGGCAGCAGATGGAAGGGCCGGAGAGAGCAAGAGATGGCACCCGCAGCCTCGGGCCCTTTTACAATGGGCAGAATCTGTTCATGAAGGTCGAGTCCTGATGACCGAAACGCCACCCATTAAGCCCACTGCCCAGCACAGCTACACTGGGGATTAAGTTTCCAGCATGTGCTTTTGGGGGGACAAATTCAAACCATAGCAGGGCCCTGGTCTACTGGGTCAAGGCCCTGGGCAGGTTGGGATGTGGTTGAGGCTGAAGGGCCCTGGGCCTGTGTGCAGGCCTGCTCCTGACTCAGGTCTCCCTCTGCAGTGGGTTGTGATCCCTCCCTCCACCCCACTCCACCCCACTGCCACACAGATAACCAGCAAAGGTGCCCACACATTCCCTGGTGTGCCCAACTGGGTTCCCTACCAGGGCTCACAAAATGGGCTGTCTGAGCTAAGGTCCCCGCAAAATTTAGCAGGCCAGGGTCCAACAAGGGGGAAAAGCTTCTATATCCCTGTTGACTTTACACCCAGATAAATATGCTCTCTCATCATTTTTTTGCTTTTTTCAGAGACAGAGTTTCATTTTTGTTGCCTTTGGTAGAGTGCCATAGAGTCATAGCTCACAGCAACCTTAAACTCCTAGCTGGGCTCAAGTGATTCTCTTGCCTCAGCACCCCTGAGTAGCTGGGACTACAGTGCCTGCCACAACGACCAGCTGTTTTTTTTGGAGATGGGATCTCGTTCTTGCTCAGGCTGGTCTTGAATTTGTGAGCTCAAGCAATCCATTCACCTCAGCTTCCTGGAGTGCTAGGATTATAAGTGTGAGCCACCGCGCCTAGCTGCTCTCTGGTCATTCTGATTTTTGTATTGTTTTTTCTATGTCTTTAGATTCTTTTTTTTTTGAGACAGAGCCTCAAGCTGTCCCCCTGGGTAGAGTGCCATGGCATCACAGCTCATAGCAACCTCCAACTCCTGGGCTCAAGCGAGTCTCCTGCCTCCGCCTCCCAAGCAGCTGGGACCACAGGCACCCGCCACAACGCCCACCAATTTTTGGTTGCAGCCA
>CAUYQV010150857.1:0-12805 GCA_963574575.1 Galagoides demidoff | reverse complement strand
CACAGCCTCAAAATCCTGGGCTTAAGTGATCCCCCTGCCTCAGCCTCTGGATTAGCTGCATCTATAAGCACCCACCACAATGCCTGACTACATTTTCTATTTTTAGTAGAAATGGAGTGTCACTTTTGCTCAGGGTGATCTCAAACTTCCAAGCTCAAGCAGTCCACCTGCTTTGGTCTCCCAGAGTGTTAGGATTATAGGTGTGAGCCACTGTGCCTGGTTATAACTCTTACTTTTTCTTGTACACAAATATGGCTGATTATCTCACATGTAGCCTACCATATTTTTTAACTTGAACAGAATGCATAATAACTGGCATTGGAGATTGTGCGTGAGAGAGTGGGACAGATGGGGGAATTAGGATTCCTAGGAAGAATGTCGTAGGGAGCGTTATTTTTAGCAATAGAGATAAGTTCTACGGACACCCTAGCTTCCAACATGGTTTTTTAATTTGGTTTTGTTTGTTTTTACTTGACTTGTCTTTTTATTCACAATGATTTTTTTCCCCATTTACATTCTGTAAGCACTAAAATAACTCCATTTGCCTTTAAAGTCTCTTATTTTTTATGGCTGCTAAGAACTTTAGAATTTGGTGAATCTTTTTCTTAATTTATAATTTGTTTGATACAAACAATGGCATAAATCTCAACATACATACATATATCTGTCCACCAATTTACTGAGTGGGTTCCAGGCCATGTGAATAATATATATTCCCTGCCTTTCAGAAATTTATTTTCCTTGGAGAGTCAGAAACTTAAGTCCACAATGTAGAACAGTATGTTAACTTCTAGTGTAGAAATATGTGCACCATGCTATGACAATATGCAGGAAGAGCACTTAACGCTGGACGTAGTTTATTGACATATTTTTTAAATTAACAGAACTTCAACTGTGTCTTGAAGTACAAAGAGGAGGGAGAAAGCTGGGAGCATGAGAGAGGCATGAGGTGATACGGAACAACAGGAACTGAATGCAGTTACCTATAGCTGGAGCTTAGCACTTTGGAGATGAGGCTGGAAAAGGAGACTGGAGAATGTGGTGCAGAGGAAGTGGCAAGAGACAAGGCTGGAAAGTTAAGCTGGGAGCAAGTTCTAGAGCATCTCCTGTCACAGGCTATAAAGCTTAAACTTCCTCTGAAAGAAATAATAATCTACCGAAGGATCTTTTTTTTTTTCTTATTGAATGGTAACTATGTACATTAATGCACTTCTGGGGTACAGTGTGGGGTTTTCACACACAATCCAAAACACTTCCATCAAACCGGTTAACATAGCCTTCATGTCATTTTCTTAGTTATTGTTTTAAAATGTTCACATTCTGCTCTTAGAAAGATTCACTTGTACCCTTGTAAGATAAACCTCAGAAGTGATCCCTCCAATCCCCCTCCCTCCACCAATTCCCCTTTCTCAACTCCCACCCCCCTCCCCGTATTCTTAGGCTGTTATTAGGTTATAGCTTGCTTTCATATAAAAAGTATAACTTAGTTTCATAATAGGGGTGTGTACATTGGATACTTTTTCTTCCATTCTTGTGATACTTTGCTAAGAAGAACATTCTCCAGCTCCATCCATGTGAACATGAAGGACATAAAGTCTCCATCTTTCTTTATGGCTGCAAAGTATTCCATGGTGTCCATATACCACAGTTTGTCTACCGAAGGATCTTTAAATGAGATGGTATTGATGAACTCAGAATAAAAGGAAACTTCCTCAATGTGATACATGACATCTTTAAAAAATGCACAACTAATATCACACTTAATTATGAACAACTGAATGCTTTTCACCTAAATTAAGGAGCAAGACAAGGATGTCTGTCCTCACTCTTTCTATTCAACATTGACTAGAAGTTCTAGCCAGGACATTTAGCCAAGAAAAACTAAATAAATAATAAAATAAAACCATTTATGCTTTCATTTGGCATGATCTAGTACACATAAAATCCTAAGGAATCCCATTTTTAAAATTATCAAAGCAATAAATGAGTTCATCAAGGTTGCCAGGTACAATACTAATGTATGAAATCAATTGTATTTTAATACACCAGCAATGAAGAATACAAAAATAAAATTAAGAAATTAAATTCATTTAAAATATTTTTTAAAAACTATAGAAATAAATTTAACAGAACAAATGCAAGCCTTATGAAAGAAAAATATAAAACACTGGTGAAAGAAAGTAATAATCTAAATAAATGGAGAGACAGCCATGCTGATGTATTGGAAGAGTTAATATTGAGATGACAATATTCCCCAAATTGGTCTAGAGATTAAATCCAATATTTATCAAAATCCAACCTCCTTTTATTTTCCCTAAAAATTGACATTCTAATCCTAAAATTCAAATTTATGTGAAAGTACAAGGGACCTAGGATAGCTCAAAGAATATGAAAAGAGAAAAATAAAGCTGGGTAACTCACATTTCCTAATTTAAAATTTATTATAGCTATAATAATCAAGACAGCATTGTACTAATAAAGGACAGACATACAGATTGATGGAATAAAATTAAGGGCCCAGAAATAAACCCTTACATTTATGGTCTATCAATTCCCAACAAAGAAAGATATACCATTCTGTATAAAATGAACAGTTTTGAACAAATGATGATAGGTCGAGTGGATATCCTGATGCTCAAGATGAAAATTGGAGCCCTATCTCACACCACACACAAAAATAAACTCAAAATGGATTATAGACCAAAATAGAAAATTCTTAGGAAAAAAACATAGGAAACAATCTTTTTTACCTGAGTTAGGCAATGGTTTCTTGCTATGACAGCAAAGGTATAGGCAATAAAAACACATAAATAAATCAGACTTCCTCAAATTTGAAGCCTTTTATATGCATTAAAAGAGTCTACAAATAAGGTGAAAAGACAATGTACAAAATGGGAGAAAATATTTGATTTTGATTTGCAAGGGAATTATACCCAAAATATATTTGTGCCTCTGACTATTCAATAATAATAAGGCAACACAATGAAATTCAAATATACAATTCTACAAAAAGATAAAAATAGCACATAAAAAAATTTTGGTATCATTAGTCATTAGAAAGATACAATTCAAAACCGCAATGAGATATAGCTTCACAGCAACAAATACATTTACAATTAAAAAAACAACAATAAAAGCTTAAATAATAGATAATAATGAGGGTTGGTGAAGATATGGAGGAATTAGAACTCTTATTCATTGCTGGTAGAAATGTAAAATGAGGCAGCCACTTTGGAAAGCAGTTTGGTAATTTCTCAAAATGCTAAGTATAGAATTACCACATGACCCAGCATTTCTCTCCTTAGATACATACCCAGGAGAAAAGAAAACATGTTCATACAAAAATGTGACATGGATGCTCTTAGCAAGACAATTCATAACTGCCTAATGGGGAAACAACCTAAATGGCCACCAGCTGATAAGTGAATTTAAAAATGGGGACCAGACATGCAATGGAATATTATTCATCAGAAAAAAAGGAATGACGTACTGGTATGTGCTACAATGTAGGTGAGCCTTGAAAACATCAGGTGGACGGAGAGACGTCAGTCACAAAGGCCACATATTGTTTGACTACATTTATAGAAAGTATCTGGAATCAGTAAATCTATAGAGACAAATAGTGGATTAGTGATTGCCAACAGGTCTGGGGAAAGTGGAAAGTAATGAATGGGGAATGACTGGTAATGGGTATGGGGTTTCTTCTGGGGGTAATAAAAACTTCTAAAATTAGACTATGGTAATAGTTACACAGCTCTGTGAATATACTAAAACCATTAGCTATATACTTTAAGTGGGAAATTATATAATATGTAAATTGCATATCAATTATGCTTTTTAATACAAAACAAATTGAAATTTCAAAGTGTACCTTTGGGACCAAAGGAAAGATGAAAGAGAAATATATCAAAATGGAAACTGTGGTTTTCTCTGAGCTGAAACATTATGGTTCTTTTTTATTTTTTTATTAATACTTTTTGAAATTTTCCAAAAATCTCCAGTAAGCTTTATTACATTTTAGTTTTCAAACTTACAATGTAAAATATTTGTGCAAATCAAAAGGAAATGCCATATATTAAAAAACAGGTTTGATTTTTAGAAAGATGATTGTGCTCTTTCTTTTTAATTTGGGCCTGTCAGAATGGCTCCCACAAAGAAAGGTGAAGAAAAGGAGGGCAGCTCTGCCTTCAACAAGATGGTGACCCAAGAATATACCATCAATATTCATGAGCACATTCATAGAGTGGGCTTCAAGAAGCATGTCCCTTGAATACTCAAGGAAATCCAGAAATTTGCCATAAAGAAAATGTCTACTTTCAGATGTGCACGTTGATACCAGGCTCAACAAAGCTGTCTGGGATAAAAGAATAAGGAATGTCCCATACCGTATCCAAGGGCAGCTGTCCAAGAAATGTACAGAAGATTCACTAAACAAGCTCTATGTTTTGGTTACCTATGTATGTGTTCCCACTTTCAAAAATCTATAGACAGTCAACAAGAATGAGAACTAACTGATGATTGCCAGATACATCAAATAAAGTTACAAAACCATACACACAAAAAAAGAAAGATGATAATGGAAACTTATGGGTCAAAGTTAGCCTAGACCAAGGCAAAAAGAAAAGTTGGACAATTGTGTGTCCTCTGGAAAAGTCCTGAACCAAAGTGGTGGCTCTAGGGATAATGAAAAAAGATAGAAATTTGAAGGAGATTAAGTAAAATCATTTGGAATTGGAAACCAATTATGTACATGAGAAAAATTACAGATTCATGAATCCAGTCCAAATTCCTATTTGGGATGAATGAAGGAATGGTGGAATATTTCAGTATCTGAGAAATAACTGATAATTTGGAGGAAATATATATTATTTCAAAATCAATTTTTATTTAAGGAGGAATGATCTTTATACACAGGTTTGGAGTCACAAAGTCTTACCTTGAAAACTTGTTCCTGAAATGAAGTTTCTGGTTGTGTTACTAACTAGCTTTGTAATGTTGAGAAAATAATTTTGATTCTTGATTTAAATTTTGCATAAGGTGTTCTAAAGCAGTGATTCCCAAAGAATCATATGCAAATTTGATAGAAATGCCGATTCTCAGACCTGACCCCAAGCCCTATAGAATCAGAAACTTTGTGGAGGGCCCAACAATATTTTCAAAAAATAATTTTTATTAACCTCTTTTTACTTGATACATGGTTGTGTATATTTTTGGAGTATGTTATGTTTTGATCTATTTGTACCTTATAGAAAGGTTTAATCAAGCTAATTAACATACCTATCACCTCCTCAATTTATCACTTTTTGTGGTATGGATGTTAAAAATCTGTGCTTTCGGCCTTTGAAACATACATTATTATTAACTGTGTTCACCATACAGTGTGATAGCTCACTAAAACTTATTCTTCCTGTCTAACTGAAACTTTATTTCCTTTGATCAATGTCTTCCCTTTCTTTCTATCTCCCCAGCCTCTGGTAACTACCTTTCTACCCTCTGTTTCTGTGCGATTGAGGGAAGGGTCAATGTAAGTGATGGATAAGATTTTAAGAGGAACAAGTGTAGAGGGATTAGCAATATCACAAGTTGCGGTACCACTGGCAATGCGGTACCACTGTAATCAAAGATGAAATTAGGCAACTGGAGCAGGGAAGTGGGCAGCAGTGGTTAGCACTGATAAAAAAACTTGAGTGAGTGGCATGGGACAGCCTAAGGCAGCTCTTAAATATTGATGGTATATACAAGGCACTCAGTTTTAAAAAACTCAAGGAAATGTATGTATGTAGTATTATATAAGAAAAGTACAGAACAATCAGGAAATTGAACTTTAGACCCACGTGTTCAATGACAATACGCTCTGACCTGAGAAAACTATTTCAGAATGTTCTGTCTTTCAGTATATCAAGATGTTATTTCTTTCATAGTTTCTAACTCAGGTCTTTTCTTCTATAGATTCTTTTTCAGGACTGATTTCATCCTCCTAAAGTCTTAAAATCCACTTTAATGTTCTTATTTTTCTAGGAATATCTTAATTAAAACCTCATTCAGTTAATGGAAAAAGTTTTTCATATTCTCTTCCAAATCTTTAATAAGGCCACAGATTAGGGCCTTAGAGATTACTCCTCTCAACTAATGGCATTTTAGTTGAGCTGGCATGAGCTTAATCTTCTTGGTTGTTTCTCATTGTTCATTCTCTCCATTAAACATCTTTAAATTACTAAAATCCAATCTATGATTGAAACAGGACAAATCATCTTTATGATCATACACTTTAGCATTCCTTCAGCAATGAAAGGTATTTTCCAAACTCTTCAGTCCAGTTTTTGAGCCCTATAACAACTGTCCTGTGTCTGGCTGACCCATCTCAGTTTTTCTTTTCTCCCAGAAAAGAAAACCCTTTTCTCCCAAAAGAAACACCAAGCTAATCTTCCTCCTGTCCTGGGATTGTGCCATCTACCCATGCCTGCTAGAAATGCTGGCACCTGATAAGTTGAATACATAGTTGTGGAACTACACTGAGTCTCATCTCCTCATTCTTTGCCAATTCACATTACTCACACATAGTTGGCTGACATTTCTTATGGAAGTCATTCACTGAATAACTCTAGGCTGGCATTGCTGTTCTTCTTAATAGGCCTCAGCATTGATTTATCTGCCTTCTAAAGTGCATTTCAGGATGTGTTATCTAATAACTAGTATTAGGAAAAATCAAAATACATAGAGAAAAAATTAAGTTAGATTCCTCATTCACATCTTTTCAAATATAAATTCCAGATAGATTAAAATGCTAAATGAAAATCAATCTAAGTCTAGAGGGAAATACCCACGAATTTTATATAACAGTTGATCTAAAGACTTTCTATGTCTTAATGAAAACAGCTTAACAGACTTGATCATATAAACTTTTTAAACTGCTTTAAACAAGAACAGCAAAATAAATATGATTCATTGTAAATGCAAGTTGTGAAAAAATATTTGTGACACAAGATAAAATGCTAATTTTCCTCTAGGAGCAAAAATCTCTCCCAAATTAGTCATAAAACAAGATTTACAAACCCCTAACCAAAAATGGCATGAAGTACATTGACAGGCAATACACAGATAAGACAACACAGACGTCTAATAAACACATGGAAAACTGTTCCACCTCACTAGTAATCAAAGTAAATTAACTCAGTAAGGTGCTATGTGATGTACGCATTATGGAGAGGTTACAAATGACAAAGACTTATTTTTGATACCCAGTGTTGGTTTTGGTTTAGGAAGCAGGCCCTCTCGTACACTGCTAGTGAACATTTTAAAAAACCCTTTTAGAGAACATCTTCAAGATGCATTTCCCCTGTAGAAGTATATGCTGGAAAGTTAATTCATGTGGCCAAAAATTTACCTAAAGAGTTATTTGTGTTATTATTTTATACAATACTGAAAAAATCGGGAACAGTCTAAACATTAAACAGTTGGGAATTGTTTAATATGTTGTCATATAATTAAGCAGCGGACTGCTACACAGTCATTGTAAAGGATGAAGGATTGCAAAGCTATTCACTGTAAAGTGAAAATGTCTATATTTAAAACGTTTATTTCTGAGTTGGGTTGGTGTGTAATTTGTACTTTCCAATTTTTATTTACCAATATTACCAAGTAAAAAAACTTTTTGTAGTGAGCATGTATAATGAACTCCCAAGACTAGGGTTTTGGGAACTGAACTTGAGTTTAAACAACGTTGTAGACTTCAACCTCTGGGGGTGCCCAGTCCCTGTTCTTCTTCCACCTTGGGGAATCTAAAAGGCAAGTCTTCCAAAGTTTGTCTCCTGGTTACATGGAAACTATTTTCACTATAAAATAACTATTCTAACTCTTGTAAACCCTCAGATAATTATTATAATAATTTCTGGAGCTTCTAATATATACAAGTTACTACGAATTTGTCTCTTAAGCTATAATTTTTTTATGGCATGTTGTGACTATTTTAAATGAAAATCCCTTTGCTTTACACATTTCCATGGCATCTTCAGTAACATTAGCTGAATGTGACTGAGACTCTTCTGGATAGCTCAGGGTCCTAGGTGTGCTCATGGGATCAGATTCTATTCTATGCTGGTGCGGTCGCGGCTACCACAGCATGGTAACCTTTCTACTAATGATCTCAGTCATGGTGCTTTCTACTGTCAGCAGTAAAATTTTATGCTACTTTTGTTTCTTTCCTGGATATCAGCTATTATTTCTTGATATTATCTATACACGTATGCTAGTATAGACTAATTTTTCAACCAGGTTCTTGTTTAGAACTACTTCTAGTATATGGCTAAGCTTGGAAACCACATGACCAAATCAATAAGAATTATTTGTAAAATGAGAATACATATGCTCCATGTGAAGGTTTGGGGGATTTCCCTAAGAATGAAGTGTGAACATTATGTTATATAAAATAATGCAGGAACAGGAAGTTAAACACTGTATGTTCTTACTCATATGCAGAAGCTTAAAAAGTTGATAGAAGTAAAAAGTGGAACAGAGGATACCAGACCCTGGGAAGTATAGGAGGAAGGGAGAGAGAAGGAGGGATTTGTTAAAGGATCCAGAACTATGGCTAGATAAGGGAGTAAGTTCTAGCATTCTATAGCACTATAGGATGACTTAGTTAACAATAATAAACAAAAATAGAAGGTGTTGATTGTTTTCAACACGGAGTAATGATAAATATTTGAGATGATGGATTTACTAATTACCCCATCTGATTTCCATGCATGGTATACTTTGAAACATCACTATATATCTCACAAATATATACAGTTATTGTGCCAATTAAAAAATAAATAATCAGGGGGAATTCTAGGAAGATGGCCAACTGGTAGCAATCCTCAGCAGAGGTTCCTGAGCAGAGGAGGAAAAACTGGATGAAATCAGACTCTATGAAGCCAAAGACAGGGAGCTGAGCCAAGAAAGAAGTTTAACAAACTGTAACTCCAAGGAAGTACATTCAAGAAAACAAGTTACAGGTACAAAGCTTATCGACTAGAGGATGGGAGACCCATCCCCCAAGCAGGAGACCTGCCACAGGCTATCTGTGAATGAGCAGGGAACAAAAGACCTCTCATTTTACCTCTCTGGAGAGAGCTGCTTAACTCTAGGTCTTTTTCTCCAGGGAGGTCCCACTTATGAAGCTAGATACCACCCTAGCCAGCATAAAATTGAACAGATATTTTCCCCCACAAGTCCAAACTCCCAGTCTACCCTTTTCACCTTACATGGTGGCCTGAAGTTCTGCCCTCTATAGAGTACAGAATGTCTGGTCTTGTCCTGAGATAACTGGGCATAGTGTGGTCTGCCCACTATTTGTACAGAATCTGTGACTAACAGGGAATTAAGAGGATGTGGGAAGAAAGGGACACTTGGCAGGAGGAGAATCAGTACCCTGGTTATGACTATGCCTGGCCAGTGGTGGTGTTGACCCTTGGTTCAGGCTTTGTCTGGTGGGATTGGGTGTAGAACCCCCAGGTATGATGGCACCCACAGTGGGAGAGTGGTTGCCCCATGTGAACTGAGTTCAGCAGACAGGGTTGGTCCCCAGCCCCTACTGGGCCTGTAAGCAGAGGCCAGTGAACTTCAACCTGAGAACAAGGGCGTGGTCCCCTGTTTCCAACAGAACCCTCAAGTAGTGGCTTACTGGGTGTGAACCAAGACCTGAGGGCTAGGACATGGTCCACTGTCTCCACCAGGGCTGGTGAGCAGAGGCTTACCAGGTAAGGACTGAGACCTACTGGCAGAATGTGGTGCCCTGACTCTAACAGAGTCTGTGAACAGAGGCTTGCCAGGCAGTGGACTGAGACTGGCAGGTGGGGGCATGGTCTCCTGACTCCAACTGGTCTGACAAACAAAGGCCAGCTGTGTGTAGACTGAGATAGGAGGGTAGGTCCTGGTGCCCTGACTCCAACAGAGCCTGCAAATAGAGGTTTGCCAGGCAGTAGACTGAGACTGGCAGGTGGGGGAGTGGTCCCCTGACTCTAACTGGTCTGGCAAGCAGAGGCTAGCTGTGTGTGGACTGAGACTGGAGAGTGGGGCCTGGTGCCCTGACTCCAACAGAGCCTGTGAACAGAAGCTTGCCAGGCAGTGGACTGAGACTGGCAGGTGGGGGTATGGTCCCCTGACTCCAACTGGTCTGGCAAGCAGAGGCTAGCTAGATGTGGACTGAGACCAGTGGGTAGGGGTGTGGCCCCTGGCTCCAGCTGGACCTGTGAGCAGAGAAGAGGACAACAGTCAGGACTGAGTCTGGTGGGTGGGAGTGTGGATCCCTGACTCCCATTATGCTGTTGGTAGCCCTTGAATCCCTCTCTGTTGGGCAAGGTTTGCACTGCCTAAGACAATTTGGTTGGAATCCATGTCTGGGGTTGTCCACTCAGGGACATTCTGAGGGTGATCTTCAAAGTTCTGTAGCAGAAAAGAACTGAAGGGTGGGGGCTGGGTGCTGCAGCTGTTTGTATCTCTTCATAGTCAAGAGCTAAAGATTATCTCACCAAGTAAGTCCTCAGAGTCTCCGGCCAAAACTCTGATAGGGTCCTATGTAAGGTTGGAGGAGATAAGCCACAATTACAAAGCCTAGCGCTTTGGTAAAGGGGCTATCTCTACTACCTAGAAACCCCAATTCAATCTTACCCTAGCAGTTCTAATAACCAAACAGTAGAAAATAAACATGGTGAGGACCTAACAGAAAAACTCTGGCAACATGAATAACAAAAGTAGATCAACCCCTCCATAAATGACAAAGGAGATACAACTGAAGACGCCATGCATAGACAAACGGCAGCAATGTCAGAAATTGAATTCAGAATACGGACAGCAAATAAGATAAATAGAATGAAAGAAAAGATAGAAATTGAATTCCAAAGAGTAGTTCCAAACTTCTCTCAAGAAATTAATGAATTCAAAGCCCAAGTCACCAAAGACATGGATGGATTAAAGGATTAAAAATATCCACTGGACATCCGAAAATTATGACACCTAAAACACAACCAGGCTTATCAATTCTCTCAATTAATGTGAATGATTTAAATTGTCATCTAAAGAGGCACAGGCTGGCTGACTGGATGCATAAACTCAGACCAGATATCTGTTATATATAAGAATCTTACCTTACCTTAAAGAATAAAAATAGACTCAGGGTGAAGGGATGCACTTGTATAATACAGGCAAATGGAAACCAGAAAAAAGCAGGGGTTGCAATTGAAAAATAAGGAAGGTCACTATATATTTGTCAAGAGAAACACCTTACATGAAGAGATTTAGATAATCAACATTTATGCACCCTACAGAATGCTCCTCAATTCATATACCCTAATGGATATAAACAACTTGATATCTTCCTGCACTATAATGGTTGGATATTTTAACACCCCTTTGACAGTTTTAGATAAATCCTCTAAGAAGAAACTAAACAAAAAAAAATTAGATTTAAATCTGACCCTAGAACAAATGGACTTTATAGACCTCTACAGAACATTTCACCCTAATAAAACTGAATATACATACATTCTTCTTCTCAGCCCACAGGTCATCTTTCAAAATAGATCATATCCTGGACATGAATATAACCTCAGCAAATTTAAAAGTGTAGAAATTATTCCTTATATCTTCTCGGACCACTATGGAATAAAAGTTGAACTCAACAGCAGCAGGAATCTTCATACTCAAACAAAGACATGGAAGCTAAATAATCTTAGGCTGAATGATAGCTGGGTCAAGATGATAATAAGAAGGGAATCACCAAATTTTTGGAACAAAATGATAATTAAGACACAAATTATCAAAACCTGTGAGATACTGCAAAGGCAGTCCTAAGAGGGAAATTTATAGCATTGGAAGCCTTCATCAGGAAAACAGAAAGAGAGGAAGCCAACAACTTAACAGATCATCTCAAGCAACTGGAAAAGGAAGAACATTGCAACCCCAAACCCAGCAAAAGAAAAGAAATAACCAAAATTAGGACAAAATTAAATGAAATTGAAAACAAAAGAATCATTCAGAAGATCAATGAAACAAAAAGTTGGTTTTATGAAAAGATTAACAAAATTGATAAACCGTTGGCCAACCTAATCAGAAATAGAAAAGTAAAATTCTAATATTGTCTAACAGAAATGATAAAGGAGAAATAACAACAGACACTTCAGAAATTCAAAAAATCCTCAATGCTTACTACAAAAATCTCTATTCCCAGAAATATGAAAATCTGAAGGAAATGGACCAATACCTGGAAGCACGCCACATTCCTAGACTCAACCAGAAAGAATTAGAAATCTTGAATAGACCTATACCAACCACTGAAATTTCAAAAATATGAAATCTCCCTAAAAAGAAAAGTCCAGGACCAGATGGCTTCACATCCCAATTCTATCAAACCTTTCAAGAGGAACTAGTACCTATCTTATACAACATTATCCAAAGCATAGAAAAAGAAGGAGGGCAGCACCTGTGGCTCAAAGGAGTAGGGCACTGGTCCCATATACCAGATGTGACAGATTCAAACCTGGCCCCAGCCAAAAAAACAAAAGAAGGAATACTTCCCAACACATTCCATAAGCAAATATCACCCTAATACCCAAACCAGGAAAGGTTCCAACAAAAAAAGAAAATTATAGACCAATATCATTAATGAATATTAATGCAAAAATATTCAATAAGATCTTAGCAAACAGAATTCAACAACACATCAAAAAGATTATACACCATGATCAAGTTAGTTTTATTCCAGGGTCACAGGGTTGGTTCAACATATGCAAATCTATAAATATAATACATCCCATCAATAAAATAA
>CAUYQV010150856.1:0-11882 GCA_963574575.1 Galagoides demidoff | reverse complement strand
GGGACCACAGGCGCCCGCCACAACGCCCGGCCATTTTTTGGTTGCAGCCATCATTGTTGTTTGGCGGGCCCGGGCTGGGGATTTGAACCTGCCACCTTAGGTGTACGTGGCTGGCGCCTTAGCCGATTGAGCCACAGGCACTGAGCCGGAGCAGTTTTTCTTTTCTGTTGTTCTGGGGCATATTTCTACCCTAAAAGTGTAGGAAGGAAGAAAAAGTTATTGGTCACAGTCCTTCTCTCTCCTCATTTTAACTTCAAAGAAAAGCTCTGACATGCCTAAAGAGCACATAAAGAACAAAATGACACAGAGGGCAGGGCACAGCAACTCACACCTATGATCCCAGTACTACAGAAGGCCAAGGCAAGAGGATTATTTGAGGCCAGGAGTTCAAGACTAGTTGGGCCACATAATGGGACACCGTCTCGACAAAAATTTTAATAATTAGCTGGTGCATGCCTATAGTCCTAGCTAATCCAGCAGCTGAGGCAGGAAGATCGCCTGGGCAACAGAGCAAGACCTTGTCTCCAAACTGACATAGAGATAATTATTATATAATAAGAATAAATCACGCCCTGCCCATTCCTTCTGAAAGGGCTGAAGATAACTGGGAATTACAGCCTTGAGTAGAAAAATGAAGGGATCATAAATATTAGTAATAAATACAATTCTCTTCTTTCTTCTGCTACCAGAATGACAAATCGGAAGCGCCAAACAAGACCAACGTGAGGTATGGGAAAACAGCTACACTGAGCCACTCAAACCTGACTCTGGTCTAGGTGTTAAGCTAAAATGGCAGAAAAGGATCCTTGAATTTACACATAATTCATCGTGCCTTTCCAGAGTTTAGACCAGAAGTTAGGCCAGCAACAGACAATGCACATGTCACACATACTTATAAAAATAACTGATATTTACATTAAAGGCTTGCCATGTGTCAGGTCTTCCCAGAACTTTACATGGACTAATTCCTTAGACCTCACAAGAACTCTACAGAGATGATTTGTCCTGAGGCTCAACAGATTAAAATTAAGGCACAGAGAAGTTAAATAACTTGGCTGAAGTTACACAGCTGTAAGTGTTGGACTCACAGCTGTTACGTGCGAGCAGTGCAGCCCCATCTCCTATATTCCTTACCATAATACGATTGAGTTTGTTGCTCAAAAACCCCAAAATCTGGTCTGCAGAAAAGAACACAGTATTTGAAGACTGAAGAATCTTACCAAGTCAAATAACACAAACTTATTACTATGAACTCCATTTAACACCACTAGCTCTTTGGATGTTAAGCCTCATACCACAAGTCTTATTTATTCACTAGGCAAAAATTCCATCACACCTTCCCCAAAGTGAATACTTACCAGATAGAATTATTCTTTTCTCACAAGAGAGGCTAATAAGGGCTGTAGTTGTCTTAATGGCACTGTTCTTCAAACGATGACCCTCATCACAGATTAGAAGATCAAACTTGATATTCTTAACTTGATCCAGGGAACGAAGTAGCATTTCATAACTGATGATGAGAACAGAATAAAATGTAACTTTGATGAATTCTTCAACTTTGTGGTCCTGAGGAAAAAAAGATAATATTTAACAATTTACGAACAGAAATTAAATGAATTCAAATTTAAGCAGCATATTCCTGATAATCATTTACCAAATACTGAAACATGTTAACTTTTTCTGTCTTAACTTAGGCTACTATAACAAAATACCATAGACTGGATGGCTTACACATCATTCACATTTCTCATGGTTCTGGTGGCTGGGAAGTTTAAGATCAGGGTGCCCACATAGTTAGGTTCTGGTGAAAGCCCTCTTTCTGGGTCCCAGAGAGATGCTTTCTTACTGTATCCTCACATGGTAGAGAGAAGAAGCTGTAGCATCTCTTCCTTTTCTTACAAAGGCAAAATCCTATGATGGGTCTCCACCCTCAAGACCTCAACTAAATGTAATTACCTCCCTCAGGTCCCACCTCCTAATACCATTATATTGAAAATTAGGGCTTCAACATCTGACTTTGGCAGGTGGGAAGGTGGGGGACAAAAATATCCAGTCCATAACAACTCAATTTGTAAGCCAGGACTCCAAAAATACAAAGGGGTTAGAGAATTACATACACTTCAAAAACTGCAACATAAATATGGGGAGGGGGTGGGGAAGGGGAGGGGAGAAGGGCGGATGGGTGGTGGGAGGATGAATGGAAAGATCACCTATATGGTCTAACAAGGGTACAAGGGAACTTTTCTAGAACTAGAGTATAAATGTTTTAACACAATAACTAAGTAAATGACACAAAGTCTATGTTAACCAGTTTGATGAAAATATTTCAAATTGTTTATGAAAACACTACACTGTACCCCATGTTTGCATTAATGTATACAGCTATCATTTAATAAAAAATAAACAAAAAACCCCCAAAACCTCAGCAAACACATTTCATGGAAACTCCTAGGAAATTCTCACGAACCCTAAAGCAGAAGGGAGAAACCAGTATATACAGTTTTTCTCCTACCTGCTGCCCACTTTTCATATACAGCCTGGCTCCTATCTTATTAATTAGTTTCCAGCTGATTCTTTCTAGGGCGGGGCTCTCAGACCTTCTTTTATAAATGGCAATTGCTTGAAAGCTCAACCAAGATGTGGCTTTGTTCAGTAATTGCTTTCCTCTGGTGGGGAGGCGTTCCATCTGACCTGAGCAGTCACTGTAGCAGACACAGGTTAAAGTTAAGCACATGATCAAGAAAAAGGAATCTTAATTACAAACAGGAAAAAAAAAAAGAAATTTAAAATCTGCCTGACCTCTTGGTAATGTTAAGGGAAAGTGAGGGTCATAAAGTTGACAGCTCACAGGGAAGTTATGAGAAGAAACTAATAAAAGATGACTGGAGTACTTTAGATTTACAAAGGCCTAATTATAGGCTAAGGATCAGAAAAAAAGAGCCTGAGTTTATGCACACAGCTCTTTCATGCCTGAGAGCTCAAGATTATGATGCTGCTAGCCCTCTGGAATGCCATATAGAAATGTAGGTGCCATTAGCATTTCACCAACAGAAAGTGGGCAACAGAGGGAATTAAAGGCTGTTTCCGTGAAAAATTACTATGTTTACTTTAAGAAAGATAGAATTATCTCTAAGGAGTGTAACCCAATTTACCCAGTTGTAAATTGCTGCCCAAGTACTGCTGAACAAAGGTCAAGGGTAACTGTAATCTTAGTACATTGAAATCTGGAAAATACACGTATATTGAAGCTACAGGGCTTATGGAATGGTGCTGTTCAAATTCCATGCAAGATCTGAAAAGTATCTGTAGTTTAATATAAAGCAGTCAAAGCAATAAAGATGAAATAATTAGAGACCATCAGGAGAGGAGCTCTGATACAGATGAAAGGGATGTGCGGTATAAAACCTGTAAGGCCAGAGATAGCTGGGAAAAAAATTAACTAAGGGCCTAGCATTAAGTGAAAACTTGGGATATTCAGAGATAGGTATTTGAGGTCACGGTTTGGAATGTAACTCGAGGTGGCAGGACAGCTGTCTTTAATTCAGGATCGACACCTTAGGTGCACCAAACCTCATTCAGCCGCGCTCAGAGTCCTTCTATCCAAGTATTTGTTGCACAAAAGATCCTTGAAATTCTTCACAATGCTGGTGACAAAAGAAATCTGTTTCCCAAAGTACTATATAAACTCCATGTCTGCAAAGTCATGGAGTATATGCTGAGTATATGCAGGGACAAGGAATAGCTGGCTGATGGTAGATCCAACAAACCCAAAAGGGAGGAATATTTTGAGGGCTCTTCACATGCCTCTTTCTGCCATATCTGCGTGGAGTGCTACATTTGCTCTGCTCACTAGACCAGCAGTTTGCCACTTCAACAAACTGAAGTCGCTTCAGCTGCCACTTGTTTAGCATCTACTCTGGGCCAGGCATGTGCAATACTCTGCCAACAAATTATTTCGCTTGATGCTCCTAACAGCTCTCTGAGATGAGGATTAATTTGTTGATCTCATTTTACAGATGAGAAAGCTGAAGGTCTGAGACAAGAGGTGACTAACCCCCAGGTCCTACAGCTAGCAAATGGTAGAGCAGACAGCTGAGTCCCTAACACAGGTGGAACTGACGGATGAGAAAACTGAAGCTCTGAGACTCAGGTGACTAATCCCCCGGCTCAGAGCTTTCAACAGGTTATCTAGCTAAATGTGATTCCTATCTTTGGTTTACTGCAACAGTAGTGCCAGGAGGGGCGCAGAGTCCCTTACATGAGGCCCATGAGGGCTTTCACAGTTAACACATTCTGCAGCTTCACAGGTGGCCCTCCAGATCCTGGAGGGAAGAGGTCGGGGCACCTCACCTCCTCCTATGAGGTGAAGACTTCTAGGTTGGAAATCAGAAAATCTGGGCCTTACACTCGGCTTTTCCACCAACTCCCTGCACAACCCTGGGCAACTGGCTGGACCTCTCTGATCCTACTTCCTCCTCCCTAAAATGAAAACCACCACCACCACGGCTACATTTATTATGAGCTAGGCATTTTAAAGGTTTGCCATTTCAGCCTCAGGACAGTCTGCCGAGGTACTGACTAGCAGCATCATCGGCTTTTCAGAAATGAGGAAAATGGCTCAGAGGTTCAGAACTTTGCCTGCAAATTATGCAGGTCATAGTGGCTGGGCTGGATCCAAGGCCTGAGGCCAGGTCTGTGTGACTTTTAACCATCAGGGACAATGGCTCACGCTAAGGTTGGCACAATGCCTGTTCTCTTAGGTCGTTATCGTATCACCTTCACAATTTCTGCCATACCTGGCACATCTGGTACTATCACCCACTTCTTAGGTTTTATTTCAATTCTGTTTACTGCCTTTTTTTTTTTTTAAACAAGAAATACATTCATCTTAGATGGCAATCTCATGTTGCCACTTGAAGTGGGAAACCAGAATCACCGTCATAAAAGGAGGCGATCCTTTCCCTAAAGTGCAAAGGAAACCAAAGACAGGAATCAAATTTAGCTAGATAACCTGTTGAAAGGTCTGAGCTGGGGGATTAGTAACCTGAGTCTCAGAGCTTCAGTTTTCTCATCTGTAAAATGAGATTAACAAACCAAGCCTGAAGGCTTTTAAAAAGAAAACAAAATAGGAGAACTGACGTTTGAGGCTTCACAGACATTCCAGAAAGCTGAGCTGGCTCAGCTCCTTGGAATCAGAAAGGCAATTGTTCTTCCCGGCGCCGGGGTCTAGGCTACTCAGTACCGTCCCCGCCCCGTCCCTGAGGGCTGCAGGTGGCAGCCCTCACCGTTCCCCGACGCGCGCGGTCAAGGGGACGCGTTCTGGGCCGAGGCAGCCCCTAAGGTTCCCGCGGAGGGGCGCCAGCCCTACCGACCCCGGCCCACTCACAGCGACCGCAGATGCGAGCACAGAGCCACTTCCGGTCCTCTCTAGGCAGCCCGGAAGTCCGCGCATCTCTATGGTTTGCGGGTTTGCTGTTTGCCCTCCTCCGCACTGGGCTGGCAGGTGCGCTGCGCCGGCAGGTGTGCAGCACTAAGCAACCCCTTATTCCCAGCCTATGTGTTCCGCCCTTGCGGGAACCTTCATAGGTCAAGTCAACTGCTATTCTCACTTCCAATTTCTGCTTTTAGGCTCCCACCTCCGTCTTTGTGTACCCCCATTGCGGAGCACAGTACCTGATGAATAGGCCCTCAGCTTGGTACTGCTGGTTGGGTGGATGATGGACGAGACAACTGAGCGTTCCCTCTCCATGTGTCTTTTTAAGTCTCTGTTATCTTTGAATTTCCACATCCATGTGTGCCATGTACCCATGTGTGCCACTGGGTACTCTTTTAGAATACAAGCATGTATGTTTTAAAGGAAAATTTAAAAAGTTGTTACTTCTTAAGCTTCCACGGTAATTCAGTGGAATTTTATAAAGTTCTGCACACACACACAAACTAAGCTAGAAATAACTGGAGAGAGAAATTGACTTCAGTGTGAGTTTATATGTCAATGTTTGTTTAGTGTTATCTCTCCTTACAATAATTTATCCAGACAATGGGTGCATTTCAAAAAACTCAGTTTGCTGTTGTAATTCCTTACAGGTGTGCAACATTTTATCTGTTAAAAAGTGCTTTCATACTTATTAGCTCATGGAATCTCACAGATATTGATGTTAAGGTTCTTTGGGTTTCAAGTGGTAGAGAATAGCTCTAGCTAATGTAAGTGAAAAAGGGACAAATTTTAGAATCTGAAAGAGTTGAACAACTGTATGTATTTATGGTCAGAAAAGCTAGCTTCCATACTAGTAAGCTCTGAAAGCTCAATGCTATAGTGCAACAAAACCATTTTTCTCACTCTGATCACAGTCCAATTCATTCTGCTGGGAAGGGGCAAGTGGTCTGCCCTACACATTCATGAGGGCAGAGACCTGCTTCAGTGACTGGCAGCTCTTCACTGCCTATGACAGTGCCCGGCATAGAGAGAGAACTTTTTTTTCAATTGCTAAATGACTAAGCGAATGAATAATGGCACGTTTCTGGTATTCCCTGTTCTGAACCTGAGGCTTGCGGATGAGACCTTCTTTTGGCCAGCTTGGATTGGAAGTTATCCCCTCTATAGTCAGCTGTAGAAAGAGGGGGTACAAGAACAATGCTCAATGACTCATTGCTATAAACTGGAGTAGTTTCTAAGGAAAGCAAATAATTGTGAGTTTGACAAACACACTAAAACTTTGCTATCCCAAAGTGTGCATCAGTAACATAGACATCTGAAAGCGTATTAGAAGTATTGAGTCTTAGGTCCTACTCTGCATTTTAGTAAAATCCCTGGGAAATTCCTGAGTACAGTAGGGGCTGAGAAGCACTTCCATATGAGTGCTATGACCTAATAGTAGTACCGTGACTCTCTGATGTGGGTAAGAGAGTTATTTTAATGGTCCCATGCTACACTGGTAAACCAAACAAGCTTAAAGTCACAGAACAAGGAAATGACAGAGCTGGATTAAAAGCCAAGACTTCTGACTCTAAATTCCTCTATACTGTATGTTATTTCAACCATGCATCTCTGTCTCCTGGGAAAACTTGTTTTCTCTCACTAATGAAAAAAATATCAAAAGGGGAATAGATAGAAAAAATTGAGTTATATTTAAATGGTGGTTGATGGCTTCAAGAATCAACTTGTTACAGGAAAGAAAACAAGCATTTGTCACTTACAGTGGATTTGATAAAATGTTTTTCACCATTACATATTAAAGAACCCTTCAAGCTATATAATGAATGTTTATATTTCATTTATTCAGCAATTAAGCATCTTATAACTGTCTTTTATAAGCATTTATAGCACTCATTAAGAATCATCACACGTCCTATTTGGGTCAATGGTTTTTCCTTTTCCTTTTAAAAATGTTTGAAATGTCTCATTATTACCAATGCCTCTCTTAGCGCTGCTTAAACTAAGTGTTTAAATAGTGCTGGTTAAAGCTACATGTTATTTTGAGTGTCCTGGCCGAGGGTTCTCACTGTTTAAGGATCAAACATTTGGAGCTCTTCAAGGACACAAGAAACCCCCTGAGACACTAAAGTTTATGTTTGTAACTTCTGTTTTTTGTGTGTTTTCGGGAATTGAGGAGTGTAGGCACCAACTATTTAAATCAGGTCTCCTTGGGTTGCAACTTGTAGAAATTTATCCCAATATAGATAAATCAGAGGTAGGAAGGGTTGGCTTCCATAACCAGAAGCACAAAAGGTGGAGTTTCAAATGACATCAGAGCTCTGTCTTCTCATCTCTCAGCTATGGATAGAGAAAAATGATGTTAGAAAGTGCCAGATGTGGTTTCCCCCAAAGAGAGGATTTGTAGCACAGACTAAAAGAACTTATTCACTATGCCAACCAACAAAACCAGTTTGTGCTTTGGGGAAGATTGTTGGTTGTTACTCAAGATATGTCTTTCTCCTCTTCCATAATAATGGTGTTTTCCTAGCACATGACTGTCCAGAATGAAAACTCCACTTGCCAATCTACCATGCAGCTAGGTGGGCCCATGTGACTAAGGTTTTACCAATGTAATGGGAGTAGAAGTGATGTGAGCAATTCTTACATCACATGCTTAAAAAGAAATCAATTGCTTTCTTTTCTCTCTTTCCATGAACTGGAACTCACTTTTGCTACAACTCAGCCTCAACCCTGTAGATGAGACTAGCACCCATTGGGAATATTAGAGCAACAAGAGAGAAGGAACTTGGATCCCCAAATGACCTTGTGGAGCGCACCTGGTGGCTGGCAGCTGGTGAGGTGTGGGTATGTCTTAGTCCGTTTATGTTGCTAAAAAGGAATACCTGAGTCTGGGTAACTTATAAAGGAAAGAGGTTGACTTGGCTCACTGTTCTGCAGGTTGTGCAAGAAGCATGGTGCCAGAATCAGCTTCTGGTGAGGCCCTCAGGCTGCCTGAACTAATGGCAGAGAGGGAAATAGAGCTGGCCTGTGCAGAAATTGTGTGTTGAGGGAGGAAGCATGAGAGAAGAGAGGGAGGGAGGTGCCAGGCTGTTTGAAACAACCAGCTCCTGTGGGAACTAAGAGAGCAAGAATTCCCTCATTCCCTGGAGGATGGCACCAAGTCATTCATGAGTGATTGTCCTCTTGACCCAAACACCTCCCATCAAGATCACTGGGGATTAAGTTTCAACTTGAGGTTTGGCAGAGGTAAATATCCAAACCAGAGCAGGGTGAATTGTGTTGTGACGGCCAATGGGTTTTTAAAAATCTATATTTCAACCATCATGAAATATTGATGGTTGCACAACTCTGTGAATTCTAAAAGTCATTCATTTAGATATTTACATGGGTAAATTGTATGATATGTGAGTTACAGCTCCATAAAGATGTCATGAAGAAAAGATTACACCTGCGACAATGTCAATCTCATTCTCATCTCAGTGTTGTTTAGGTAGGAGAGGCCAGGATAGCCTCTTACCTTGCACATGTCCATAGAAGTGTGTCATGGGTAGCAAAACCAATGTAGGTAAACGTTTAGGAGCTACTGCCTTAGAAAAATAAGCATAATTCTCTCACTCCACTATCTAAATATGACAGCTTTGCTCCTGGGATCCTCCGCTCACCTTCATTTCTCTTAGGACAGGGAGAAAAAAAAATGTGCAAACCAGGAGGGAAAGTGAGGTTTGAATAATAAGTGGTTTTCATTAACTGTGTTGAAAATTGAGAGTCGATGTGTATTAATTTTCCCGATCAAATTACTTCAGTTTGTCTCTCCTCTGACTGCTAGGATAATTTTATGCAGGAATTATTTTAGTCAGTCTAATTATGCTTGCACCAATGTTTAGTAGGTGTTTACGTAACCCACAATATACTTAAATGATTTTGCTACCTCAGAGACCATCATAGGTTGACATAATATTAATAGGTGGTACACAGTATAGAGATGAAATTCTTTTCATTTCTTCATCCTCGTTTGTAAGGAATGCTCAGGTGGTGTTTCCTGGAAAGCCATGTGTATGCTGTTCAGATGCCCCCGCAAAGCTAAAACAGTACCGTGAATGCTGTGGGTTCATTATATGATACTAAAAGCAATTCCAGCACAGATGTTTCATTAGGTATTCAGTTATGTCAGACAAATTGAAATTCACCATTTTTTTAGACTTTCCTTTCTGCAGAGAACCTCTCCTGTGTCATGTGTTTGAATTTCTCTGTCACTGGAAGCACCGTGTATGCCCTTTCCCTGTATGTGTAGAATCCTTTCTCCTATAACCATCGCACCTCTACTTCACTCTGATCTCTCATCTCCTCCTCTTCCTCCTGCTACTTTGTCTTCTTTTATGCCTTTTTCTCCATTTTATCTTTGGTTCCTTTGTATTTTTCTCCTAGCACTTAATGAATTAAACCCAAGATTCAACCTTCAGCTTTCCTTGTTTCTTTCTTTCTTTATAACATTCACAACCTTTGTCTTGAAGAACTTTTCTATTCTCTTGGGTTTCAACTCTGCACCCTAGGCGAATGACTGACTTCCCAATGTGTCTGAACTTGCACTTCAAAGTGTTTGATGGGCATGGTCCAATATACCTTAACCTAATGTCTGGAAGTGGATTCCTTATTTCCAGTAATACCTGGCATTGGTTGTACCGTTTTGACACCCTTATCTTTTTCTTCGTTCTCTGATTAGTTAACATTTTCCTTTGCAAAATCTCTTGGACTAATTTTCTCATTCCATTCCTTCTACCCCCTTCCTGTTTTCCTGATAACCTAGAACAATGTTTTTCAACTTTTTTTTTTTTTAATCTCACCACACACTGGAACCTATAGTTAAACTTCTGTAGCACATTTAAATTATGTTGATTAAAAAGGAGAGTAAGAAAAGAATATAGTTACTGTGCTTTGAAAATTATTTCTTTTGAAAATAATTTAATAATGATCTGCAAAAATTTTTCTTGGCACACATGTTGAAAATCACCGGCCTAGGGTAACACCCCAGCGGGTCAGCAAGATTCCTGACTATCTTCAAGGTTTGAGAATCTCTCAGAGAATTCATCCTGAATCCACAGTGCTGCCTTCTTGTGTCCTTTTTCCATTCCCAGGGTCCAGAGATACTGTGCCCCTACACCGCTCCCCCAAGTCCTGCAGAATGAGATTGAGATCTGGGTAAGAGAGAATGAGAGACGGGGCAATGCAGGGGCAGGTGTGGGGACCAAAGGCACCACATGGACCATGGGACGCCTCCAAAGGCCCCATGGGAAGCTTTCCACTGGTATTTTCCTCTCTCCTTCCACCTTGGAAACTCGAAAAATGCTAGCAGAAAGGCTTCCTGTCTATTGATGGGGTGACCCTGTGGAGTGGCTGGAGATAACCAAGATGCTACAGGCAGTGGGAAGGTGGGGGAAGAATGAGCCAGGTAGAGCAGGGAAGATTCTTTTCAGAATGTGTCCTCTCTGTACATGCCAAGGCTCAGACAAGCATATGATTAATTGCAACACAACAGAATTTGCCAAAATATGTTTGTTCATTGTACCATTTGCAACAGATCACCTGGGGTATGTCTTAAATCCCCACCCTCTCGGATGCCACTCCTAGTACATTGAAATAAACTTTCCTGCAGTGAGCCCAGGAATTAGCCTTCTTAGTAGACACCCCAGGTGAGTCATTTCCTCATTATGTTTCTGGAACTGCAGGATGTGAGTTTGGTGCACTGTGATGGGAGAACCCAGCAGACTACGGGAATGGAAGAGTGACCCTTAGCCTCCAGCTCAGGGACTGTGGAGGGATCATAGAAGACTTATTTTTGGAGATGGTAACTAAGTTGAGTCTTGGAGGATAAAAGGAGGTGGTGAAGCAAAGGATATGGGGAGCAACAGGGCATGGAGAATAGTGGGGATGGTATGTTGGGGACTCACAGGTGTTTCTGTGATTGCGGGGCAGAGGAGTATTATGGGACCCAGCAAGGAATCAGGGAAGGTGAATGGGGATCTAATCAGGCAGTGTCCTCAGCCACATATGCTGAAGGACATTGGGCCCACCAAATGTCCATTTGGCACATTTAGTTGGTACATTGGCTAAGTTTGTTCCTGGGAGAGACCTTGAATCCTCTCTCAGCCAGGGCAAGCTTGGCCAAGGTGACTCTCTCTGCTTACTTAAAAATATCTGTGTTGAATTTTTCACTAATAAAGGGGATACCTTTCCCTAAGATATTTGCAATTAAAGGTCTTCGAACATTTTTTTATCATTACCCCTAAAAAGGAATTCTTTTTTTTTTTTTTTGAGATGGAGCCTCAAGCTGCCCCCCTGGGTAGAGTGCTATGGCATCACAGCTCATAGCAACCTCCAACTCCTGGGCTCAAGCGAGTCTCCTGCCTCTGCCTCCCAAGTAGCTGGGACCACAGGTGCCCGCCACAACACC
>CAUYQV010150854.1:0-30935 GCA_963574575.1 Galagoides demidoff | reverse complement strand
TCAAGTGAGTCTCCTACCTCAGCCTCCCAAGTAGCTGGGACCACAGGCGCCCGCCACAACGCCCGGCCATTTTTTGGTTGCAGCCATCATTGTTGTTTGGCGGGCCCGGGCTGGGGATTCAAACCCGCCATCTTAGGTGTACGTGGCTGGCGCCTTAGCCGATTCAGCCACAGGCGCCGAGCCACATACAGGGAGTCTTAAAGAGATAAACAAGAAGATCTCCTTAGGGTATGTCGGTCAGGAAAGGCCTCTTAGAAGTGACCACTAAAACTAAGACTTGAAAAACAGAGAACAAACTAACCACACAAAAAGACTGTAAGAGCTTGTGTATCGCAGGATCACATAGTACATTAATAGCTAATAGCTAACAGTTGCGTGGGACTTACCGGGAGCCAGGCACCGTGCCAAGCACTGTGCGTATTATGTTACATAATCTGAGACAGATCTGTTATCAACTCCAATTTATACACAATGAAACAGAGGTCCTGAGAAATTAAGTAACTACCCACAGATACATAGCTAGAAATGGCACAGCCAAAACTCACCCAGGCAGTGTGCTCGGCATCTGGACTCCTAATCATTATGCTTTACTTTCTCTAATATAGTAAGTAGCATTACTCTCCCTGTTATGAAACACGTAGGCATTTAATACTTAGTTGCCACTTGTCCTTAGGAGTCAAATTCTCCCAGCTCAGTCCTCAGGATTTCCCAGCCCTCTTGGTTATACTGACATCAAGCATCAGTTAAAAGAGCAAGCCCCGAGTTGCCAACAGCTTTATGAAGCCAAGACCCCATCAGGGGTACAGGCCTCCCAGACTGAGGTCTGGGGCCAAGCTGAGGCCTTGGCCCAGGGACATACAGCTCTTGCCCAGTATGGCAGCCACTGGGGCTAAGATGGGCAACCAGGAATGCCTCTGTGGAGGGAAAAGTGCACGTGAGCACAGGGCTTAGGCTCCAATTCCAACAGTGCACCTGTCCTCACTGGCCTTACCTGTCACATCTGTGAGTTGGGTAAGGACCTTGTTTGCCTCCCTTATCCCTATGGCCTTACCCCAGAGGTCACCTGGGTGGCACTCCACAGCAGAATCCGTGGTACCAGGGCTGGCCCCTGGCTGGCAGAAGGCCCAGGACTGCCCCTCTGGCTGATAGGACCTGCTTCTTCCCCCCAGCCTTCTTCTGTAGGGCACTCCAAGCTGATGTTCCCAGGAGGGCTTAGCACACTCTCTCCCCTCTCCCATCCATGCTGCCCGGACTTTGCCTGGGAGCCTCAGGTAGACATGTGCACTCCCACATTCACATACTGAGCCCCAGGATCCTGGGCTAGGCCCCAGACCCCTCACCCACCTGCTGACTGTCCCAGGCCACTGCCCAGCTTCCAGCTTCCACAGCTTCCTGTGACCTCAGCCCCGCCTCCTGAGTTAAAGGGACCTCTCCCCACTCTCAGGGTGAAGAAAGAAACGGAAAGAGGGGGGGCACCTGTGGCTCAAAGGAGTAGGGTGCTGGCCCCATATGCCAGAGGTGGCATGTTCAAACCCAGCCCCAGCCAAAAAACTGCAAAAAAAAAAAAAAAAAAAGAAGAAGTGGAAAGGGAAGATCAACCCTCACTGCCTCCCCAGGATTCATGCATCACTTCCTATTTGACAGATGAGGAAACTGAGGCTCAGATAGGGGAACTCAATGAGCCAAGTCCACCTACCCAGCAGGTAGCAGAGAAGGCCTCTGCCTCTTCTATGGTGCAGGCCCCTCAATCCTAGATCTTCATCTGCTTGCCCCAGATGCCAAGTTGCTTCTCTTGAACCACTGTTGGGGTCAGCTTAAGTCTGAGATGGGAAAACAAGACCAAGGAAGCCGAAGCACCTCTCCATCTCTGATATTTTATGCCCAGTGATTATTTACTGTTCAAATGAATGACTGATTGTTTATTCATTCAATAAATATTTTTTTAATTTAATTTCTGCCCTCACGAACAGATCAACAAATATTTCTTGGACACCTACTATGTGCCACTCTCTCCCTGGGACCTTGAATCTCAAACCAGACAGCGTGTCGACTGCCCTAATGAGGCCCCCAGGGGTCATTAATTGTGACCAGTGCCATCAAAAGTTGGCAGCTGAGAAGTGGGGCGAGGCTAGGAAGGCTGCCTAGAGGAGGGGCAGTCTGAGCAGAGCCAGGAATTGAGCACAGGGAGTACAAAGGTCTGGAATTGAAAAACGTGGTGTGTTTCAGTGGGACTGGGAGAGAGAAGGCAGGGGTGGGGCACCACACAGGTTCGGGGTTGGAGAAATGGGCAGGGGCCAGAGTCCACAGGGATGCCTGTACCAGTCCAGACTTCCTATCTTACCCAGGGGCACTAGGGGGCCATAGAAGGCTTTAGGCAGGGGAATGATGTGATCAGAGTCACATCTTGTTTCTGTCACCAGCTCACTGAGTAAACATGAGCCAGTCATTCCTATCCCTGGGCCTCAGTTTCTCTATCTGTAAAATGGGAAGTGAGGTTCCAGAAGACCTGGCAGCCCAGACATTCTGTGTCCTTCTTGGACCATGTGTGACCTCCCCAGGTTTGATGATTAACTACTGGACATTTGGGGTTAAGTCAAGCTGCTTGACCATGATCTCTGATGAGGACTCTGGTGAGTTTATCCCCATCCTCACATTAAATACATGCCCATCCTCATCAGGGACCCTGTCCCAAACCAGGTGCTAGGGATGCAAAGGTGGCAAAACCCAGTTCGTGCCCTGAGGTGGCCTCCAGCTTGAAGGGGAGAAGAACAGACCCACTTCAGTGACACCTCTAGGAGGACAGAGGCAGAAGGTCCCCACAGGGCAGCTGGGGACATGGTGGGATCAGGAAGGGCTTCCCAGAGGAGGTGAGGCTTAGTACACAGCTCAGACTTAGACAAGAACCACAACAGTGCATTTAATGCATGCCTACTGTATAGCAGCCCATTTATACCCAAAGGTTTATTAGCAGTTGGGTATTTATTACTGTGCACATTAGGAAATACATGTATATGGATATATACATGGAGGCATGCATAAATGTCTATGTATTTTGTGTATATATCCCAAATATGAAGCCCATAATTTCATGGATATTACGGCTTAGGAAAAAGCTAAGGCAGGTATTAAAGTCTTAAATGGACTCTCTTTAAATAAAAATATTAAGTAATCGTAGCAAAAGTATTAGTAGTTTCTAGCATGGAGAAACAGCATGCCTAGTAGTTAAAACACAGACACCCCAGAGGCTGGCTTGGATATACATACTAGCCCAGCCACTTTTTGACCGTGTGAGGTTAGCCTCTCTGTGCATTGTTTTCTCAACTGTAAGATTAGGACAAAACAGTACTTTCTGGCTCAGCACCTATGGTTCAAGTGGCTAAGATGCCAGCCACATACACCTGAGCTGGCAGGTTCGAATCCAGCCTGGGCCCACCAAACAACAATGATGGCTGCAACTAAAAAATAGCCGGGCGTTGTGGCGGGTGCCTGTAGTCCCAGGTACTTGGGAGGCTGAGGCAGGAGGACCACTTGAGCCCAGGAGTTGGAGGTTGCTGTGAGCTGTGATGCCAAGGCACTCTACCCAGGGCGACAGCTTGAGGCTCTGTCTCAAAGAAAAACCAGTACTTTCCTTGTAGAGGTGATATAAGGATCAAATGAGTTAATGTGTGTAAAACATTGAGATAGTAGTTACTGCTCTATGTTTGCTGCTGTTCCTCCTGTTGTGTCTTTATTATTATTATTATTATTATTATTATTGACTATAAAAGAGGTGACAGAACGACGTAGCAAAAACTACAAAGGTGGCACATGAATGTTCAAAGTAACATGACATCATTATATCACAATATGCTTCCAAGTTCCTGGGAAAGCAGACGTGGTCATGAACCCTACATTGTAGAAATAGGTTCAGGGAGGCCAAGTCACTTTCCCGCAGCCACACAACAGCAGCAGAGTCAGGACTTAGACTGAAACCCAGTGGGGCCAGCTGCAGAGCTCCTGGCTTGGGTGAGGAAGAGGCTGAGTGGGGAAGTCACAGTGGCCACACCAGCACCAGAGAGCAGATGTGGCTGGAGAGGTGTGCCAGGTCACCGACCTGCCCCCTGACCCCAGAGCCATGTTCGTCAGCCAGACCCTGTCCCTGACACCTCAGGCCGCCAAACACTCACCCTGGCCAGTCCCCTGGGTTATTCATTAAGCTTCATTACACCATCCCCACCCCCAGCTGGCCTTCCTATTCCCAGGACAAGGGAATTGACAAGGAGCCCCTGACACCTGTGACTAGCCTACCCTGGTTTGCAGGTTCAGGCTGGGACTTTGTGTCACATGCTTTCCACGCCATAGAGGCTCAGTTCTAAATGGGGAGAGAAACTGGGGTTCAGGCAATCCAGCAACTAGCCTAACAGGTGAGAAATAACAGAGATGGAATTTGGGCCCACATCTTCTGAAACCCAATCTAATATTAAATCTTAGCTGAGTTTTCAGACCTTGCCAAGATGCGAAATCATTCTAGACTAGAGATGGCCTCAAACTGGGACCACATTCTCACTGGCTGGCACTGAGACACACTGCCCTCTCTAGAGGTAAGGCACTGTCCTTATCGCTCCCCGTTGTACCCCCAACCACTAAAAGCCCCGAGTGTGGCCCCTTGTAAGTATTTGAGTTTGAGATCCCTGTGCAGAGAGGACACTCCCTCTTTTCTCTTGCCTCTAACAAGGAAAGGAATCAGTCATCAAGGAAGAAGCTGGGGCACAGAAAGATTAAGTAACTTGTCCCAGGTTGCCCAGCAAATAGGCCATAGGACCCTCTTTGAAGGACCCCACATCTGGACTGGATGCTCTTTTCCCAAGAGACATGGAAATTCATAGCCACAATGTCTGATCTGGAAGAACCTGACGGGGCTGTCCTTTCCCTGGGTCCTTTTTGTGGATGGACAAACCGCTGCTCAGAGGAAAAAAGGGCGACAGCTTAACATCTGTCCTCAGAGCCAAAGAAATTCCTGATCCCTCTGAACCAGACTTTTCGAATTAAACCATTGATTTATACATTCAGCAAACATTACCCCCCATTTCCAAAATCCAAGCCCTGTATTCTAGAGAGAGCTGGAGAAGAATAAAATACTTGCTTTGCCCTCAAAGTAAATAGATGCAATAAAACATTACAGACTCAACAAGAAAGGCAGCAATGAAATGCAATTTTTTTTTTTTTTGAGGCAGAGTCTCACTCTGTTGCCCCAGTGTAGGGTGCGGTGACATCAGTCTAACTCACTGCAGCCTCAAACTCCTGGGCTCAAGCGATCCTCTTGCCTCAGCCTCTTGAGTAGTTGGAACTACAGGCACCCACCACAACACCCAACTAATTTTTCTATTTTTATGAGAGACCAGATTTCCATCTTGCCCAGGCTGGTCTCTAACTCCTGAGTTCAAGCAATCAACCTGCCTTGGCCTCCCAGAGTGCTAGGATTACAGACATGTGTCACCATGACCAGCCTAAAATGCAATTATTTAATTATTTTATAATTTTTGTTAAGAGACAGGGTTTCTGTCTGTTGCCCAGGCTGAGAATGCAGTGACATGATCATAGCCCACTGCAGACTTGAACTCTTGGGTTCTTATTTTTTTTTTCTCATTTTGAAAACTATCAGGTTGGCAAAACACTTTTATTTAAGCAAAAAGGCAGTAACAAGCAGGGCTGGTGAATGTGTAGGAAAATAAGCACCCTCCTGTGTTGCTTGTGTGATGAGGAATTGCTACAGCCTTTTGGGAAACAGTTCTATCAGTATCTATTGCAATGCGATATGTACACATGCCTTTGATCAGGAAATTTTAATCTGGAGGATTTATTCTCCTAAAAAAAAAAAATAGTACCAGAGGCTAGACATGAGTATGAGAGTGTTGTATTAGAGTCCTATTTAGAAGAGAAAACAAGTAATAATAATAATAAACACGGAAATCTGGATGCCTTTGAATTGGGAAATGATTAAGTCAAAATAAATCATAACACTCCACCATGGAATTTTATGCATCCATCACAAAGAATAAATTAGATCTAAATCTACGGACCCAAAAAGATATTCAGGATGCCTTATAAATGCAAAAAGAGGGCAGCCCCTGTGGCTCAGTGAGTAGGGCACCAGCCCCATATATAGAGGGTGGCAGATTCAAACCCAGCCCCGGCCAAACTGCAACAAAAAATAGCCAGGTGTTGTGGTGGGCGCCTGTGGTCCCAGCTACTCGGGAGGCTGAGGCAAGAGAATCACCTAAGCCCAAGAGCTGGAGGTTACTGTGAGCTGTGACGCCACGGCACTCTACCAAGGGTGACAAAATGAGACAGTCTCTAAAAAAAAAAATTAAAAATAAATAAATAAATACAAAAGGAATATATACAAAATATAATAATCTTTTATTTTTAAATAAAGAATAATAACCACAAATGCCCAGTATACCAGTCTGTAGTTTGGTATTATTCTGGGAGTTTCATGGAGATCAAAGCTGTGATAATACTGATTATCCCAGTGTGATGGGGGAGGTGAGATAGGGATGGAGGGAATAACGAAGGCAGGGCCCCATAAGGAACATTTTTCAATGTTCTATAATCTGCACTGTCTGGTTACTGGGCCCTTAAAATATTGTTAATGCAACTGAGGAACTGAATTTTATTTTATTGACAGAGTCTCACTTTGTTGCCCTGGGTAGAGTACTGTAGCATCATAGCTCGCAGCAACCTCAAACTCTTGGGCTTAAGCAATCCTCTTGCCTCAGACTCCTGAATAGCTGGGACTACAGGCATGTGCCACTATTCCCAGCTAGTTTTTCTATTTTTAGTACAGATGGGGTCTCAATCTTGCTCAGGCTGGTCTCAAACTCTTAAACTCAAGCAATCCACCCACCTTGGTCTCCCAGAGTGCTGGCATTATAGTGAGCCACCGCGCTGGGCCATGGAACTGAAGTTTAAATGGTATTTAATTTTGGCTAATTTAGATGTCAATGGCCACAAGTGACCAGTGGCTGACACAGTAGACAGCACAGGGCTAGAAGATCTGTCTAGGAGACAGTGTGGACCCAAAGTGAAAGGCGTCATTGTCACCAGAGGAGGGACAAATGTTAGTAAATCCTTTGGTTTTACGTAATGACTTCCCCAATGTGATATAGACCTAAGTAACACAGAGACAGAAAGACAATTACCAAACACGGAGAGTAAATACCCAAAATAAACAGTGGATCCGGGTAGAAAACAGATGGGTGCAGCCTTTTTTTTGGTGGAGGGGGGGGTGCAGCTTTTAAAAATCCCACATCCAGACAGAAAAAAAAAAGTGACTTCACAGTAGAGAGACCTGACAAATATCACCTCGGCCAGGTGGTTAGGGTTGAGATTAACAGTGACAAGTCACAATGATAGCTGATAAGCCCTTTCAGAGGGTGCATGACAATGGCATCCCACCTCTGTGGTCTTCCTCCTGAATCTCATAAATCCAGACAACTCAGGAGAAAAAAAAAATCAGAACCCAACTGAGGGACATTCTGAAAATGCCTGGCCATTATTCCTCAACGCTGTCAAGGTCATCGAAAACAAGAGAAGTCAGAGACACTGTCACAATCGAGAGGAGCCGGAGGAGACACCACACCTAACTGCAATGTGTTATCTTGGATGGGACCTCGGGGACAGAAAAGTGGATGTTAGAGCAAAGCTAAGGGGAGCTGAATAAAGTGTGGACTTCGTTGAATAATACTATCCCAATATTGGTTCCATACTGGACAGATGAGCACATTAACAGAAGTTGTAACAACGGAGGGAGTCAAGTGTGGGGGTTACGGGAACACTCTAGACGATCTTTGCAGTTTTAGTACAATTTTCTGTGAATCTAAAACTACCTGGAAATAATTTTTTTAAAAAGTTTCCACCCTCAAACTTGGAAATAGGGAAAACAGCAATTCCTCTTACAAGAGGATTCTTCGTTTTGCAGAAGGATTCTTGTCAGAGTATTTAAATAATTTTTTTATATTCTTATGAAAATAGAGCTTGATTTACAAAAGTTCTCCATTTTGTTTTATTTCTTTTTTTTTTTTTTTTGAGACAGAGCCTCAAGCTATCCCCCTGGGTAGAGTGTGTGGCATCACAGCTCATAGCAACCTCCAACTCCTGGGCTTAAGCGAGTCTCCTGCCTCAGCCTCCCAAGTAACTGGGACCACAGGCACCCATCACAACGCCCAGCCATTTTTTGGTTGCAGCCTTCATTGTTGTTTGGCAGGCCCGGGCTAGGGATTCGAACCCGCCACCTTGGGTGTATGTGGCTGGCGCCTTAGCCGATTGAGCCACAGGCGCCAAGCCATTTTGTTTTATTTCTTAATCATTTTTTTTTTAAGACAGAGTCTCACTTTGTTGTCCTTTGTAGGGTAGAGTGCTGTGGCATCATAGCTCATGGCAACCTCAACTTCCTGGGCTTAAATGATCCTCCTGCTTCAGCCTCCTAAGTAGCTGGAACTACAGGTGACCACCACCAAGGCCGGATAATTTTTCTTTTTCAGTAGAGATGGGGTCTCACTCAGGCTGGTCTTGAACTCCTGAGCTCAAAGGATCCTCCCACCTACGACCACTCTGGCTTCCCAGAGTGCTAGGATCATAAGCATGAGCCCTGGCACTCAGCCAAGTTCTCTATTTTAAAACAGAGAGAGGCTCGGTGCCCATAGCCCAGTGGTTAATGGTGCCAGCCACATACACCACGGGTGGCAGGTTCAAACCCGGCCTGGGCCAGCTAAATAACAATGAGAACTGCAACAAAAAATAGCTGGGTGTTGTGGCGGGCACCTGTAGTCCCAGCTACTTAGGAGGCTGAGGTGAAAGAATCACTTAAGCCCAAGAGTTGGAGGTTGCTGTGGTGAGCTGTGACGCCACGGCACTCTATCAAGAGCAACATAGTGAGACTCTGTCTCAAAAAAAAAACAAAAACCCACACACACACTCACACAGAGAAATAATTCCACATCCTAGATGTAGACATGGAGAAGTGAACAGAGGACAGAGAAAAAGCTGGAAAGAGAATTGCCTGCCATTATTTGCTAAAGAAGGGGCAGTTACGCAGTTATCTCAAAATCAGCAGAAACAAGTCTTTCCTTTTGCCATAGTTACATGGTTGCATGATCCAGCCAAAATGCCTAGATGAGGCATTTGTGGTGGAATAATATTTTGAGGCTATTAATTATCACCCTCTTCCCTCCGTCCCCCTGAACACACCACCTGCATTCCTCTCTTCCTCCTGTCCCAGTTTCAGTGGCATTCTGGTAAATCTGGTCTCCAGCAATTAATTGATTGATCAATTAAAATTAATTTTCAATGAGTATACAGAAAGAGAGAAAGAAACAGAGTCTGTGGCCTGAGATTTAATCCTGGTGCAAATATCTTGAGGTTTCCATGAGCTTTGGACAAAATTCCTCCTGGGGTTTGGGGAGCAGCTCCACCGTCCATCACATGGCGATGGATGGATAATGATAGGCCCAAAAGAGAGAAACGCCTAGCATGGCCGTGGGGTCCTGACCTCAGCCATGGTGGCCAGTGTGACATATAAGGGCCCACCAAGAGGCTATTTCTCCTATCAGGGATGACAAAAGCTGCCACAGACAGAGCCACTAAATGATCCAGACAGGGTCCTGCAAGGTCTCCATCAACTCCAATGATGGTTGAAGTCGGGTGAATGAAAATGAAGAGGGCTAAATGCCAAGTCTTATACTGAGAGCCCCAGAGATTAAGCATATTAAGTCCAAAACAAGAGAGGCCTGATGGGATTGGACGGAATTAGTTTCACTAAGAAAAAAATCTTTTAGCTTCTCTTGGGGGATTTGGTTGAGTAACAGTTGGATAAGGAACAACAGCTTTTTAGATAAAATACATTTTGCCCATGCAGGATTAAGTCCTGGTCATATTAATAGAAGTAGAAAAGGTAGAATCAGGGAGGTACCAGTCTCATTTCATATAACCCTTGAGTTAGGGTTCAGCATCACTGATATTTGGAGCCAGATCATCCCTGTCTGTGAGGGGCTGTCTGCGTGGGATTGAGCAGGTCCCGGGCCTCCGTCCACTAAATGCTATTAGCAACCTTCATCTCAGGCACAACAACCAAACGTGTCTCCAGACATTGCCCAGTGCCCCCTGGGGTGCAAAACTGCCCCACTTGGAGAATTACTGCCCTTGAATGGGGGATTTGGTGCTGGGCCTTATTTGAATAGAGGCTGGAAAAAAGTGGAGTGTGCACAAGGCACAGGTTCTGCAAAGGAAAGGACTGTCTCGGGAGGTAGAAACCAGCCCAGGGGCCTTAGGACGCTCACAGGTGCTTTTGCTTTGAGGGTGGTGAATTGTGAAAACCAGGCTGAAAGGAGGCTGGGCAGGCTTTGGAAACAGACTCTGGCTTACAGTAAGGAATGAGGGGCTACCAGCAGGGTCTTGGGTGGCCTTTCCTCTGGAAAAGAGGGACCCTATGCCTGTATTTTGAATAAGCTCCCCACCCAGGGGCTCATTAGTGGCGATCATCACAGAAGCCCCCTCCAAGGGCTGCTGTGACACCCCACAGCACTGTGATGATCACTCAGTATTTTTCCTTCTTCTTACTGTGACGCTTCTCAGATACTTTGTTCATTTCATTTGGCAATGAATTGGCCAATGGCTATTGAGTACCAAGTGGGTGCCAGGCAATGTGTGAGGCCCTGGGAACTCACCAGTGAAGAAAACAGGCAAATCCCTTGCCCTCCTGGAGCTCCCAACTAGTAGGGTAGGGGTGGGGGTGGGGAACTGGCAATAACAGAGGAAGTAAGGATAATATGACAGAAGTACAGAAAAAACAAAAGTGGATTGTACGATTTTAGATAGGTGGGCCGGGAGCGTCCTCTCTGTGATGGGGACCACATAAGCACATACTCTAGGTAGGTAAAGGTGTGAGCAACATGGATATCTGAAGGAAGAACAAGCCACACAGGAAAGAATGTGTGCAAAGGCCCTGAGGCAGGAGGGAGGCTGGTGAATAGCAGGAGCACCAAGGAGGCCAGCGTGGAGAGGGAAGAGTGGGTGGAGGAGAGAGGGCAGGAGGGCAGAGAAGTAATGCAGCCAGGTCAAGCGAGTCATGAAGGCTACCGTCAGGACCTCAGCTTTTATTCCAAGGGAGGTGGGAGCCATGGGAGGATCTTGAGCAGAGTAGCAACATGACCTGACTCGGGGTGCAGAGGATCCCTCCAGCTACTGTATAGGGGACAGGCAGCCAGGGAGCCCGACAAGCAGGCACCTGCAAGGGTCTAGGCACAGGATTGGGAGAAGCAGAGGATGGGGTCAGGTGCAAGTCTGGCCTCAAGCTGCTCACAGGGGCCTAGCTGGGGAGAGACCAAAGGCCGCCAGGCTGCAGATCCCAAAGGAGCTCCAACCCAGACTTGAAACAAAAGGAGGAGCTGGGTGTGGGGACTTGCAAACACCCTGGAAGGATCACTGTCCTCATCTCTCAGGGCAGGAAACAGAGACTAAGGGAAGTTGGGTGACTGCCTCAAGGTCACACAGCAGGGAGCAATTGCAATCCAGATCTGATGGGCTCAGGAGCCAGAGACCTTAACTGATCGGGAGAGTCAGGAGTTGGCTGCACAGGCCAGGGAGGGCAAACAGAGATGAGAGCTGCCTGTTCCTTCCCAGCCAGGAAAACAACCGTCAGAATCCCCACCTCCCAGAGCCAAGGACACACAGATCCGGCCATCCTCAGGGACACATTCCCAGGAGTGCTTGATGTAACAGAGCCAGGAGGTGGAGATGAGGGAGGCACTTGCTCCAGGTTCCCTAGCCAAACTCCACTCCCCTCCTCCCAGGACTTTGGGCTCTGCCCTCACCTTCTTGTTTTAGACAGAGCTGGGCCTCGGTTTGCCCAGGTGTCAATAGAAGAAAACAGCTTGAACTTTCCTTCCCTGCTCCCCAAGACCATTTAAAGGAGAACTATGTGGGAGAAGAGAACACTTGTGTCCCATCACCCAGAGCTAGGGACACTGATGCCCTCGTAAGCACTAGAAAATAAAAATGACCATCATTGCTTAAGTGCCCACTATATGCTGGGAACTGCCCTCTTAGCTTTACATCAATTATCAAAGCCTCAGAACAAGTCTGAAAGGTGGTACTATTAGTTGAAGACACAGAAGCACAGAGAGGTTAAGTGACTTGTTCAACATCACACAGCAGGTTGATGGCAAAAGTTGGATATGAACTTGGCCTGTCTGACTAGGCAGCCTACACTGGGGTCTCACTATTTTGCCCAGGTTGGCTTAAAACTTCTGGGCTCAAGTGATCCTTCTGCCTCAGCCTCCCAAGTAGCTAGGATTACAGGTATGTACCACCTTGCCCAGCAATTTTTTACACATTTAAAAATGAAGAGGTACTCAGACAACAAATGTCCATGAATTGATGAATGGATAGACAAAATGTCTATCATAGGATGGAGCATCATTCAGTGTAAAGAGGGATGGAAAAAAAAAAAAGAGGGATGGAGCACTATCACATGCTACGGCACGGGTGAACCTTGAAAACATTACACCACATGAAAGAAGCCGGACACAAATGACCTCACACTGTATGATTCCATTTATATGAAATGACAAGAGTACAGGGCAAAGCCATAGAGAGAACACGCATTGGTGGTTCCAGGAGCTGGGGGGAGGGGAGGATGGGCTTCCTTTTGGGATGATGAAGAAACTCTAAAATCAATATTCTGTATATAGATGAATTGTGTGTTACATAAATTGTATTTCAATGGAGTTGTTCATAAAACAAGGATGTGCCCAGACAGAATATCAAAGACAGTGATTTATACTTTGTCTTTTCCCCCTCTCTGGTCTTTAAATGGTCAGCTTTCTTTCTTTCTTTTTTTTATTAAATCATAGTTGTGTACATTAATACTTTCATGGGGTACAGTGTGTTGTTTCCATATACAATTAGAAATACTTTCATCCAATTGGCCAACATGGCCATCATGTCATTCTCATAGTTGTTGTGTTAAGACACTTATATGCCACATTTAGAAAGATTCACATGCACCCTTATAGGATAAATCATAGGCGTGATCCTAGCAATCACCTCCCTCCACCCATCCTTCCCCCTCCCCTCCCCCCCTCTCCCCTTGTACTAGAATGTTCATTGCAGCCCAATTCATAATTGCTAGGTCATGGAAGAAGCCCAAGTACCCATCAACCCATGAATGGATCAATAAATTGTGGTATATGTACACCATGGAATACTATGCAGCCATAAAGAAAGATGGAGACTTTATCTCCTTCATGTTTACATAGATGGAGCTGGAAATGTTCTTCTTAGCAAAGTATCTCAAGAATGTCAGAAAAAGTATCCAATGTACTCAACCCTATTATATGGTCAGCTTTCTTAATTTGTGTTGTGTTTTTCAAATCACAACATTGACATATTTTGGTTGACACAAATGGAACAATGCAGAAGATGCCCCCAAAATGTGTACACATTTTAAGAAAGGAAAAAACTGTGTTAAAATTCTACCTATATATATATATATACTATATACCAATATATATACTATTGATACTATTGATAACAAAAGATTAATACAAGTTACATTGAGCACCTCTTGTAATTGCAGAAGTCAAACGTGCCTTGAGTGTTACAAATTTAATACAGTTTTTTCCTTGCTCAAATTGTGTATACTTTTTTTTGGCACCATCTGTATATAGAGCTCTAAAGCCTTAGGGGTCTTGTCCCTGGCACTTGCAAACCTACCCACTACCCTGTATCCAATCATGGCATTAGATTATAATAAATTAACTCAACAGGATAAGACTCCTTGACTGTATGGATGCCCTTGTGTGGAGATACCATCCAAAGGCTAAATCTAGGACCTCTGAATGTGGCCAGGCTGGCAAGATTGGCCCTAACCCCTCTCAACCAACTCCATTGCCTGTGTCTGCCAAGAATTCAGAATGCCTGAGTTCATTTTTCATCACTTCCACTTGCCACCTGGTGCTCCCCAGAAGCTCCACTCAACCTCTGAGCCTGTTTCCTCACCTGTAATGTGGCAGCCCACATGCCCATTCCCCAGATATGTGAGGCTTAAATGAGTCCCACCCACCCAGGAGACACACGGCATGAGATCAATTACCAGCAGCCACTCCAGCAGTGTGCATGCCAACTGCATACACTCAGATACACACAAGGGAGGCTCCATCCACATCTGAGATTCACAATGCCCACATCTCCCTGGCTTTGCCATTCCATGTCCCCAATGCACATGTCCCAATGCACATATGAGAGAAGTGACTGAGTCCACTGGGGAGGAGTCATGGGAGCACTGTCAAAGGTCAGAGAGGACAGCTGGATGGGACAGTTTGTCCTACAGGGTGGGATTGCTAGGCAGGCTGTTTGTGCACTGGCTTTCCTCTGTCTCATTGATATTCTTGTCCAGGCCAGCCTGACAAGACAGCTTTGTTGAGGGGGCCATGAAGAAAGCTACTTGGCGTGTGTGTGTGTGTGTGTGTGTGTGTGAGAGAGACAGAGAGAGAGAGAGAGAATCCTCCTTGTGGACAGACAAGGAGGGGACAAAATAGACATTTTTCAGCTGAAAAACCTTCCAGTTCTGCATGATGATGATGGTGACAATTGTGGTGATGATGATGGCTACTAATATTTACTGAACACTCACCCAGTACCAGGCTCCTTATACACATACATCATTACCATGTCATCTAAGCCTAGGAGGGAGGTACCATTATCAACCCATTTTACAGGTGAGCAAACTGAGGCTCCAGGAGGCCACTTGCTGATTGCCACACAGCTAATAAACAACACAGCCAAGATTTGAATCTTGGCCCCCTGGGTCTTACCTACTTGACCCTATATGCCAAAAGGTCCTAAATGGATGACAGGGGAAGGTAATAAAGGAAGGCAATACACAACTATGTTTGGATTGTAGGTTTGGGAGTCAGATTTCTGGATTCCAAGACCGGCTCCTCTCTCTTACTGCCTGAGTGGTCTTGGGCAAGTGACAACCTTGGGTATCTCAGCTTCCCTTTCTGCAAAATAGGGATAATAACAGTATCCACCTCCTGTGAGGTTTGGCACTTGCTCGGGGCTCAGTGGCTGTTAACCATTCTGGCTATATTATTGTCTGGGAACCTACCACATCCAAGCACATGCTAGCAACTGTTAGTGCATTATCACGCCTGATCTTCATACACTCCTCCTACTGGTCCTATGGAAATAGGTATTGTCCCCATCTGCAAATGAAGAAACTGAGCATGGGAAAGGAATGTGGAAAGAAGGGAGAGGAGAGGGTCGTGGGAAAGACAAAAAGTTGCCAGAGAGAAAAAAGCTCGGCCAGCTACCTCCTCCTCTCTGGAAGCCCCGGGCCAGGGGGCGGGTCCAGGAGGAGGCGTGGCCGGCGCTGGGGTCCCATTGGCTGCCCAGAGTCGCTAGGGGAATAAAGCTCCCGGCTCAGTGGTCCCCAGTACCATTCAGCAGACAGCCCACTGTGTCCCTCAGACTCTCCGTGGGATCCCTCCTTCCCTCGCCCACTCTGTCCGGCCGCCCAGCTCCATCGCCTTTGCCCAGTAAGTGGCCTCATCCTCTGCTTCACCCAGAGACTGGAGTGCCTTTGGCTAGCCCAGTGGTTTTCCAGGGGTAGCGGGAGAGACTGGCTGAGTTCCCGTCCAGTTCTGTGCCTCAGTTTCCTCATCTTTAAAACGGGGATAATAGTAGAACCTTCTTCCTGTGGTGATTGTGAGGGTGGAATAAGATGTGCACTTAAAGTGCCCAGTCCAGATGGTTCGTATTTACTGAGCACTTAGTATAAGCCAAGCTGAGAGAAGTGACTGCTGTCCGTGGGCGCTGCTCAGGTGCCCTCCCTTCTCAGTGCCTGGCATAACCTCTTGAGAAGTCGTGTATTTCAGCAGGGTAGGTGGGTCTGGCAGACTGAGAGGGGTTTACGGATGCCCTCTACATGCAGCCCCAGCAGAGGGTGGGGGACCTTCAAGGGGAGCCCCTTACCAAAGCGTCCGATGGCACAAGCTGAGACAGGTTGTGGGAGGTGCTTCTCAAATCCACCTAAGGGGTCCCCAACCAGGAGGGCTCCCTGAGGTCAGGGCTTTAATGTCAGTCAGGGATGGCATTTTGGGGTGTTGGGTAACCTCCAGGAGATGAAAGTTGATTGAAACAGATTTGGGGATGCCTCCGCTTTGGAGTGTCCTTGTCTCTGACTTTTATTGACGAGATCTAAGTGAGGTGGGTGTTTAAATGCCCCCCCCCAGCTGTTAGCTAACTCTAATAGACATGAGCTAACCCTGTTTGGGAGGTGCTAAGGCTGGTGCAGTGGTAGGGGTCTCCACCCCTCACTTTTCTTCTGACCAAGGAGTATCTGGGCCAGTCTAGAAGGTGTATCTGAGCCACCCATGCCCAGGTCAGGAGGAGGACCAGGCAGTGTCGTTGGAGATGGGGACACTGGCTGGCAACTCTCTCGTCTACCGGATAGTGGAGGAAGGAGGAATGAAATAGTGTCTCCTGGCTCAGTCATGAATGAAGATCTGAATGAAATCTCCCCTGGGACTCTGTCTTCTTCAGAGGATCTACTAAGTATAGAGTATAAATGTCTTAACACAATAATTAAGAAAGTGTGTGGGTGGCACCTGTGGCTCAGTGAGTAGGGCGCTGGCCCCATATACCGAATGTGGCAGGCTCTAACCCGGCCCCGGCCAAACTGCAACAATAAAATAGCTGGGCGTTGTGGCGGGCACCTGTAGTCTCAGCTACTTGGGAGGCGGAGGCAAGAGAATTGCCTAAGCCCAAGAGCCAGAGGCAGCTGTGAGCTATGACAACAAGGCACTCTATTGAGGGTGACAAAGTGAGACAGAAAAGAAAAGAAAGTGCAGTGAGGGCTATGTTGGCCAGTTTGTTGTATTTCAAATTGTATATAAAACCAGCACATTGTGTACTGTGCATTGATGTACACAGCTATGATTTAATTTTAAAAAAGAAAAGGCAAGGCTGGGTGGTCAGATGTGTCTGTAGCCAGACTCTGAGCCGCTTCAACTGCTTCATCACCCACAGCCTGTCCATAAGGGGGAGCCCAAGCCACACCCATGGGCCCTGCAGAGAACCTGGGCCCTGGAGCCTACTGCCTGAGTTCAAATCCTGCCTCCCCCACTTGCCAGCAGCGTTACTTTGTACAAGTCACATTAATATTCTAGTTCCTATTGCTGTGTAGTAAACGACCCCCCCAAAATAGTTACGTTGACTTAAAACAGCAGCAGTTATTTTGGGGTTCAACTGGGCTCAGGGAGGCAGTTCTCACTCGGGGTGTCTCATATGGCTCTACTGTGACAGTGGCCAAACTCAGGTCCTCTCAAAGCCTTCCTCCTTCTGGTGTGTGGCACTTGATGCTGGCTGCCAACTGGTACCTCAGCAAAGTTGTCAGACAGGACACATCCATGTGGCCCCCAACATGGTAGGAGCTGCCCAAAGGAGGAGACCAGGTGGAGGCTGTGTCACCTTTTCTGACCCAGCGTTGAGAGCAGGGCTGTGATGGAACACGGCCATGAAGACTCCAGGGAGCAGGTCATGCCCATCTCTTCCCAGCTGCTCTCTGGTAGTCTGGCACTGACCCTAGTAAGTACACGCACATCATGGAAACTGGCACATGCTATGAATCAGGGCTTTCCTTTCCTTTGGAGAGTTGATCACTAAACATTTACTAGCACACCGCTGCTTGGAAGTCACATAGTGCCACTTCCACTGCAGTTACAGGAGCTCAGGGTTCAAGGGGAGAAAACCTAGACTCCACCTCTCATTGAGAAAACAACACTGGGCTTGGCCCCTGTAGCTCAGCGGTTAGGTCGCTGGGCACATACACCAGAGCTGGCAGGTTCGAACCTGACCTTGGCCTGCTAAACAACAATAACAACTGCAACAAAAAAATAGACAGTTGTTGTGACAGGTGCCTGTAGTCCCAGCTACTTGGGAGGCTAAGGCAAGAGAATCTCTTAAACCCAAGAGTTTAAGGTTGCTGTGAGCTGTAACGCCATGGCACTCTACCAAGGGCAACATAGTGGAACTCTGTCTCAAAAAAAAAAAAAAAGTGACACTGCATTGTGAGAAGTGTGTGTAACACCAGAAGAGCTAAAGGTGGCCACCCTGCAAAGTGCAGCCTGAGCCTGTTTCCCCATCAGCCACATCCTAGGATTATGAGGAGGAGTAAATGAATTAACAGCCGTAAAACTTCACCTAGTGGAACTTGTCCAAGTTAGATGCTGGGCTTTCCTAAGTTAGTTTTTTCTCTCTCTTTTTATTCATTTTTTTTTCTTTTTTCAAAACTTTTTTTTTTCTTGGAGATAAAGTCTCCTTGTGCTGCCCAGGCTAGAGTGCCATGGCATCAGCCCAGTTCACAGTAACATCAAACTCCTGGGCTCAAGTGATCATCCTGCCTCAGCCTTCCGAGTAGCTAGGACTACAGGTGCCCACCATCCTAGGTTAGTTTTTTAAAGAGTATTTTAAATAAATAACATAAGCACATGGTAAAACATTCAAACAGCAGAAAAGGTATGCTGCAAATCCAGGTACAGCTCTCCCCAGAGGCCTCTGCCCTGACCAGTTTTGTGTTTCCTGAGATGCTCTGTGCACGTGAACATTTGTGGATGTATGTGTGCTGCGTCCCTGCATTTTTTACACAAGTAGACTATTCCCAATTATTCCCAGTGTCCTGCCTTTGCTTAACCATCTTTAATTCACTCTGAATCAGCTCATGCAAATCCACCTCTGCCTCCTGATTTTTGAAAGCTTCAAGGTCTGAATATGATTTCAGCATGGTGTGTAAGGTGTGCAGGAGTCAGGGGGCAGGGGGACAATCCTTCTCCCAATTTTACAGACAAGAGAGCTGAGGCTATGCGGGGGACTACCTGTCTGATGTCACATGAGTAGGCAGCCCACTGAGATTTGAATCTAGGTCTCCAACACGCTGTCTGGGAGGTGAAGGAAGGGATTACATTGTCCACTGGAAGGCAGCTGCTGGCACCAGGGCCAGCTCTCCCGACCCTCTGGGTTTCTTTCCTTTCTCCCAGAAATGACATCAGGAGAACCCCTTCATGTGAAGACGCCCATCCGTGACAGCATGGCCCTGTCAAAAGTGGCAGGCACCAGTGTCTACCTCAAGATGGACAGTGCCCAGCCCTCTGGCTCCTTCAAGATCCGAGGCATCGGGCACCTCTGCAAAATGGTACAAGACAGGGTCTGCGTCATCCAGGCGGCGGGTGGTGGTAACAAGTCCTCCTTCCAGGAATTCCAGGGTAGGCCACTAAGTGTCCACCACTAGGGTCTCCCAGGTTAAGGGGCACTCGTCTGGGATCTATGGACCAATCCTAGAGCCATCAGATGCTTCTTCCTCATGCTTCCCTGAGCCAGTCATTTTGGAGAGGGAAGATGCAGTCTGAGTCGAGGGCAGACCAAATTCTGAATGAAGGAGGAAGAGGTCAGGGTCAGTTGGAATCACTGGAAGATGTTCCAGGTGGGAGGGAAGGCGCCAGGCAGGGGCTGGGAGGGTGCCTGATCCACCCCTCTTTTGTCTCTGCAGTGGGCTGAGCAAGGCTGTGAACACTTTGTCTGCTCCTCGGGTAAGTGCCCTCTCCCCACTCCCACCCTCTGCGGTGTGTCCCAGACCAGGCCCTCCAACTCTCTCTCATCTCCCAGCGATGAGCCATTGCAAACATTTGTGGAAGTCCCCAGTCTGCATGTCTAGAGGGAGGCCAGTGGTCACCTTGGGTTAGAGGAGAATCCAGAGCTCCACGTTGCTCCCAGACCCTTCCTCATAGACACTCTCCACTCCTACCCCTGGCAGCGGGCAACGCAGGCATGGCGGCTGCATATGCTGCCAGGAGACTGAGCATACCTGCCACCATCGTCGTGCCCAACACCACACCTGCGCTCACAATTGAGCGACTCAAGAATGAAGGCTCCACAGTCAAGGTGGTGGGTGAGGTGAGTGTTGACCCAGGGCAGGGGCCACAGAGGGCACCTGGTGGCTGGACAGAGTCTCCCCAGGGCCTCACCCCTCCTATCTCCTTGCTGCACTTACAGACGTTGGATGAAGCCTTCGAGCTGGCCAAAGCCCTGGCGAAGAATAACCCAGGCTGGGTCTACGTTCCCCCCTTTGATGAACCCCTCATCTGGTATGTGGAGTTCAGGATCACCTGGTGTGGGTGGCAGCCACCCCTTCATCACTGGGCCCCATCATCATGCCCAGCAGCTGCACATGTGTGTACACAGACCCTCCCACTGGGGCGGACACCATCAAGTACAAGTGTGAGTGCACACACACAGAGACACCACACAGGTAGACAGACGCATGTGCACCAAATGCCTGTTGTCTATGGCTCAACACACAAAACATATCCAAGAGCAAACACATGGGCCTAGAGCGGTGGCTCACACCTGTAATCTCAGCACTCTGGGAGGCTGAGGTGGGAGGATCCCTTGAGCTCAGGGCAAGAGTGAGACCCCATCTCTACTAAGAATAGAAAAATTAGTTGAGCATCATGATGGGCATCTGTAGTCCCAGATACTCAGGAGGTTGAGGCAGAAGGGTCACTTAAGCCCATCAGCTGTCTGGGATAAAGTCAAGTGCAAACCTGAGCTGGTGTGTCCTGGGCCCCCGCCTGGTGTCTCCAGGAAGCCCATCCCTGACCTGTCACCCCCTCCCATTCCCTCTAGGGAAGGCCACACTTCCATTGTGAAGGAGCTGAAGGAGACCCTGAGCGCAAAGCCAGGGGCCATCGTGCTGTCAGTGGGTGGCGGGGGTCTGCTGTGTGGAGTGGTCCAGGGGCTGCAGGAGGTGGGCTGGGGGGATGTGCCCGTCATCGCCATGGAGACCTCTGGCGCCCACAGCTTCCACGCGGCAACTGCAGCAGGCAAGCTCGTTTCCCTGCCCAAGATTACCAGGTGAGCAGCTGGGGTGCCTCCCCAGGGTACCCAGCAAGAATGGGGGATACAGGCTCGGCACCTGTGGCTCAATCGGCTAAGGCGCCAGCCACGTACACCTAATGTGAAGGGTTCGAATCCCCAACCCAGGCCCGCCAAACAACAATGATGGCTGCAACCAAAAAATGGCCGGGCATTGTGGCGGGTGCCTGTGGTCCCAGCTACGTGGGAGGCGGAGGCAGGAGACTCGCTTGAGTGCAGGAGTTGGAGGTTGCTATGAGCTGTGATGCCATGGCACTCTACCCAGGGTGATAGCTTGAGGCTCTGTCTCAAAAAAAAAAAAGAAAATAAAAGAATCATCGAGATGGTCAATGAAACAAAAAGTTAGTTTCTTGAGAAGATTAACAAAATTGATAAACCTTTGGCCAACCTAACCAGAAATAGAAAAGCAAAATCTCTAATATTGTCTATCAGAAATGACAAAGGAGACATAACAACAGACACTTCAGAAATTAAAAAAATCCTCAATGATTACTATAAAAATCTCTATTCCTAGAAATATGAAAATCTGAAGGAAATGGACCAATACCTGGAAGCACATCACCTACTGAGACTCAACCAGAAAGAACTATACATCTTCAATAAACCTATATCAATCATTGAAATAGCATCAACAATATGAAATCTCCCCCAAAAGGAAAGTCCAGGACTAGATGGCTTCACATCTGAAGTCTATCAAACCTTTCAAGAGGAACTAGTACCTATATTATACAACATTTTCTAAAGCACAGAAAAAGAAGAAATACTTCCCAACATATTCTATGAAGCAAATATCACCCTGATCCCCAAACCAGGAAAGGATCCAAGAAAGAAAGAAAATTATAGACCAATTTCATTAATGAATATCAATGCAAAAATATTCAATAAGATCTTAGCAAACAAAATTTAACAACACATCAAAAAAAATATACACCATGATTAAGTAGGTTTTATTCCAGGGTTACAGGGTTTGTTGAACATACAGCAATCTATAAATATAATACATCACATCAATAAAATAAAAAACAAAGACCATATGATTCTCTCAATTGATGCAGAAAAAGTGTTTGATAATATCCAGCATCCTTTCATGATCAGAACACTTAAGGAAATGGGCATAGAAGGGACATTTCTTGAACTGATAGAGGCCATCCACAGCAAACCCACAGCCACTATCATATTAAAATTGAAAACATTTCCACTCAGATCAGAAACGAGGCAAGGATACCCACTATCTCCACTGCTATTCAACATAGTAATGGACGTCTTAGCCATCGCAATCAGGCAAGAGATGGTGATCAAGGGTATCCAAATAGGGTCAGAGGAGAACAAACTCTCACTCTTTGCTGATGACATGATCCTATACCTGCAAAATCCCAGGGACTCAACTTCAAAACTCTTAGAAGTGATCAAGGAATACAGTAGCATCTCAGGATACAAAATCAGCACTTACAAGTCAGTAGCTTTTATATATGACAACAATAGTCAAGCTGAAAATATAGTCAAGGACTCTGTTCCTTTTACAGTAGTGCCAAAGAAGATGAAATATCTGGGAATTCACCTAACAAAGGATGAGAAAGATCTCTATAAAGAGAAACTCTGAGAAAAGAAATAGTTGAAGATGTTAACAAATGGAAAAACATACCATGCCCATGGTTGGGAAGAACCAACATTGTTAAAATGTCCATACTACCCAAAGCAATCTATAGATTTAATGCAATTCCTATTAAAGCACCACTGTCATACTTTAAAGAACTTGAAAGGATAGTACTTTGTTTTACATGGAATCAGAAAAAACCTCAAATAGCAAATACATTACTCAGAAATAAGGACAAATCTGGAGGTATCACATTACCAGACTTCAGGCTATACTATAAATCTATAGTGATCAAAACAGCATGGTACTGGCATAAAAACAAGGAGGTAGATGTATGGAACAGAATAGAGAACCAAGAGATGAACCCAGCTACTTATTGTCTTGATCTTCAACAAACCTATCAAAAATATTCAGTGGGGGAAAGACTCCCTATTTAATAGATGGTGCTGGGTGAACTGGCTGGTTACTTATAGAAGACTGAAACTGGACCCCCACCTTTCACCAGTAATGAAAATTGATTCCCAGGCAACACCTGTGGCTCAGTGGGTAGGGTGCCAGCCCCATATACTGAGGGTGGTGGGTTTTAACCTAGCCCTGGCTAAACTGCAACAACAACAACAACAACAAAAAATAGGTGGGTGTTGTGGTGGGCACCTATAGTCCCAGCTACTTGGGAGTCTGAGGCAACACCTAAGCCCAGGTGTTGGAAGTTGCTGTGAACTGTGACGCCACAGCATTCTACTGAGGGTGATAAAGTGAGGCTCGGTCTCTAAAAAATAAAAAAGATTGATTCTTACTGGATAAAAGATTTAAACTTAAGACATGAAACTATAAAAATACTAGAAGAGAGTGCAGGGAAAACACTTGATGAAATTGGCTTGGGAGAATATTTTATGAGGAAGACCCCCCTCACCCCCCAGCAATTGAAGCAACACCAAAAATACATTACTGGGATCTATCAAACTAAAAAGCTTTTGCATAGCCAAGAGCACAGTAAGTAAAGCAAACAGACAACCTTCAGAATGGGAGAAAATTTTTGCAAGTTATGCTTCTGACAAAGGTCTGATAACTAGAATCTACAAAGAACTCAAAGTAATCAATAAGAAAAGAATAAATAACCCCATTTCTAGGTGGGCAAGAGACTTGAACAGAAACTTCTTTGATGAAGACAGGCACATGGCCTACAAACACATGAAAAAATGCTCATCATCCTTAATCATCAGAGAAATGCAAATCAAAACCACTCAAAACCACTTTGAGATATCATCTAACTCCAGTAAGATTAGCCCACATCTCAAAATTCCAAAACTGCAGATGTTGGCATGGATGCTGAGAGAAGGGAACACTTTAACACTGCTGGTGGGAATGCAAGTTAATATGACCTTTTTGGAAAGAAGTTTGGACAACACTCAAGGAACTAAAAGTACACCTACCATTCAATCCTGCAATTCCTCTACTAGCTATATACCTAGATGTTCAAAAATTATTTTACAATGAAGACATTTGCACCAGAATGTTTATTGCAACCCAATTCATAATAGCCAAGACATGGAAATAGCCCAAGTGCCCATCAACCCATGAATGGATTAACAAAATGTGGTCTATGTACACCATGGAATACTATGCAGCCATAAAAGAGATGGAGACTTCACATCTTATCTGTTTACCTGGATGGAGCTGGAACATATTCTTCTTAGTAAAGTATCTCAAGAATGGAAAAAAAAAAGTATCCAATGTATTCAATAGTACTATGAAATCAATACATAATCACCTACACACTCATATGAATGGCAAAACATAACTATAGTCCAGAAAGTAGAAGGGAAGCAGAGAGAGAAGGGAGGGGAGGGGGGATGTGGGAGGAGGGAGGGTATTCAGGGTGACCTCACCTAATGTACATGATGTCATGGTACATTTTAAAACTATTAAGAAATGAGTATAATTGTGATGGATGTGTTACTTAGTTCAATGTTAACATTTCACATTATATATTGAAGGAGTACCCTGAACCCCATAAATGCATCAATGTACAAAGTTATGATTTAATAAAAAAAGTTTAATGGTTGTGCATCATTTTATAGTGTGTTTTAATTATTCCCTTATGTTCAGATACTTGGATCATTTCTTATTTTCCATTCTTACCACTATTACTATAATGCTTCAACAAACATCTTTGTGCATGAAATAGTTTTTGAATTTAGAATTGAGGATTGGTTCCTAGAAGTGGAGTTTCTGAGTCAAATGGTATGATCAAAGGACTTAGATACGTGTCCTCTTTCCAGAAAGGAGATAGCAGTGTGGGTGAGCAGTGTGGGTGAAAGGAGCGAGCTCAGCAAAGCCTGCAGCCAAGAACTTACTCAAGGAGAAGGAGACCCTCAGACCCTCCATCTGGTCTGGATGCCTGGAGTCTCTGAGGAAGCAAAGCCTCCCACTGCCCTAAAGGGAGGGGTTAGAGGGGTGAAGGTGGCCCCCAGGGTCCTGGGCTGTCATGGAAATAGTAGAAGGTGAGGCTGGGCCTCTACCAGCTCTGTCCCAGGGGCCTGCCCTGGGTGCTCACATTGGAGTGCTGGCAGCTGAGTGCAAAGAAGGCTGTATGCTCTGCAGGTCACCCTTTTCAGGGGACTGCCCCTGACAGCATCATTTGCAGAGTGCTCCCTGGCTCCTTTGATGTGGCTGCTGTAGCATCTTGTGGTGGGGTGTCAGAGCATCCACTCTCTTGCCATGAGGAGGTACCTGGGATGAGCAGCCTGGCATCAGGCTGCTCCGGTGCTGTGGGCAGATGGCGCTTGGGGCATTCTGCTCGTCCTGACGTCTGGCCCAGTGTGTTCCACCTACCTCTCAGGCCTGAAGTTGTTTCTTTAGGTGAGGGTCACTGGTTACAAAATATCAAGGCTGTATTAGATAAGCTATACATTGATCTAAGTGATTATTTGTTTTGTGGGATTTTTGTGATAGACAAATATTCAACCACCTTTTATTTACAAACAAGTATTTACTGAGTTGACAAAAAATAAATGTCTGTTCTATATTTTAGTCAAAGAAGAGAAAAGAGAGGCCGGGGAAGGAAAAGGGGGAATGAACAGACAGACACAGGGAAGGGCAAACACCATACTCAACAGTGAGCAGGGCAAGCCCCAGCTGAGGGGCAGGCTGCTTGTCCTTGCCCTGCCCTCTGCCCTCCGCCTTCTGCTGGGTTGGACCACTCACAGGCACTTGGCCAGAAGTTCCAAGGTTTGGGCCGCAGCAGCGTGGTGCCACGTGGGTCTGTGGTAGGACACTGTTTTGAGTGTTTAGTGGTGATTCATTGATATATTCAGCAATCCGTATATATAACATATTAGTATACTATATATCACTGTAATCATGTATAAATTTGTTTCAGAACAAATAGTGATTACAGCACTCTTACATGAGCAGAAACATTTCCATGGCCTGTGAAGAAAGCAGGTGCTGCTGCCAGTGTGGACGATACCTCAGAAGGAGAAGCTCAACGAGACTGACTTGTACCAGAAAGCAGGAGAGGGGCCAGGGGCCTGCCTGGACCCTGAGGCACTTCCTCCAGGCTGGGGCAGAGGAGCTGTGGGGCGGGGAGGGGCAGGGGCAGGCCTGGCAGCTGAGCCAGGCCCTGCTTGTGATGAGTACAGTGGCCACGGTGCAAACCTTATAAACAGAACTTGCGTCTGTAGATTAGTCATTCTTCTCCTGGCTTTGCAATAGCATTCATGAAAAAGATTTAACTCTGCTCTGAACCTTGACTTTTGGATCCAGAGAACTTTGTTTCCCTGGGATTTGGACTCTACCTGGGTCCCCCTCCCACCTCTGGGGCTTCCCATAAACTCTGTGGGAGACCTCAGTTGACTTCCCTCACTGCTCCAGGCTTTTCCCACCCGAAATCCATACTCAACTCTGGATCTTTGGACCTGTCCATCTCTGTTTGAGCCCTTCCCCCACAAACTGTTACATCCTGAGCAGGTCCCAGCAAAGGCACTTAAAGCTCGGTGGCTCTTTCTCAATTGAAACCACAGATGAAGGGCTCGTGTCTTAGCTACTTTCCCCAGTGGATTGGATTAGATCACAGTAACCTGTGTCGCCCCCACCTCCAGACCCCTATCAGGCAGGGTGTCATTGCACAGGGATGTCAGAGCCATGCCCAGTCCCCTCCCTGTGCGTGGATGCCCTGCCTGACATGTGTCCTGCACTCAGATGGGCCAGTGTGTCCCCTGCAACGGTCCCAGAGTCCTAATCTAGTTGCAGCAGGGTCTGAGTCCTCACAGTTAAGGATCAGACTTCCTGTAGGCTGGCCACATGCTCGGTGCTCGGTGAGTGACTGTGAGTGGGGGAGCAGAATGGCAGCAAGTCTGTGGTACTGGAGGATTTTCCTTCCCTGACAGGAGGACCCAGGGTACCATAATGAGAATTAAAAAAACTAACAATGCCTGCCTAAACACAGAGGCCTGCTCTAGACTTTGCTCAGAGTTAAGTATAAATCTAGATAGTGCTTTTAAAATAGAGTTAGGAAGGCTCATGCTTGTGACCAGCCAGTTATTTACCTGAACTCCCTCCCTCCCGAGTCCTTGCTGGTCTGGTTAAGACCACATTCTGTGCCTAGCCTGGGCCCTGAGAGCTCCTTAGAAGGGTGGTGGGGTGGGAAGTAGACGGCTGGGTGGGGGTCTTTCCCTGGGTGGGTGCACCTGACCTACCTGCAGGAAAAGCCGCTGTGCTAATGTCTGTAAAAGTGCCTTGAAAACTGCAGAGTGCTAATAAAAGCCTTGAGGTTCTTATCATCTATTTGGAGAACTCAGTTCAGTGGAATTGGCCACGCCCTGCATCTCAGCTGCTCCAAGGAATTCTGTGACTGCCCCCTGGGCTCCAGCTGACATAATTCAGAGAACATCCTTCCCGACAACCCTGATAACTCTCCTGCTCTTCTTTGACCCTTCCCTTTGACTACTAATGATGGCTGTGACTGACACACCCATGCCCACTCTGTCAACTGAGGGGCAACCACACGACCAGGGCTGTGTCCATCATGCCCTGTGGTCACCATCTTCTTCACCACAGGCATCCTTCACATTGAGGATGAGGAAACCAAGTCTGAGACAGGCCAAGCGTGTCCTAAGCCACACATTTGGACCCAGCCACTTGAACAAGAAGCAGAGCCCTGGGGTGCCATGTGGTGTCCAGGCCACAGGCAGCCGATGGGGCAGTTGCCACTCAGAGCAGAGCATTGCCGGGAAGGCTGGGTTTACCACTGCTTCTTTGCTGATCAAGATTTTTTCCACTCATGCCCTCCTCCACACCCTGCCACCCCTCCTCCACCCCACATCTGGCTTCTGCTCAGTAGAACAGCTGAATCAGTGGCACCTCAAAGGTTCTCTGACTATTTTTATGTGACCATCTGCCATCCAGGCCACGCCTGGCAAGCAGCAACAGGCCAGAGGAGTGCCACAGCAGGTGGATGCCACCCCGACAGCTGCAGATGCCTGTCCCCGGCTTCCACAGGAATGGAAGGGATGTGCCAGGGATGCTGCAAATGTGGCTTGAAAGAAGGCCCACTCTGCTGTCCCCTGGGGCAGTTTGGGGCCCTCGCTCCTTCTGCAGATGCAGAGCTTAGGTGCAGGGCAGGAGAACAGCACAGCAGTGGGGGCCCACACCATTGCCAGCTCATGCAGGTAGTGGAACATGGAAAGCATGGAAAGATGCATAGCCCTGTGGTCCCGGTGACTAAGCCTGGAAGCTCTGAGTGCCTGCCTGGCAGCAGCATGGTCTCTGGGGCTGTGGTTAAAGAAAGGGCTTGCTTTAGGGTTCAAGGGAGGAAACATTAAAAAAAATCAATGAATAAAAATCCCCTTTCTTTATAGAAAATCCTAAAGATGCACAAATTAGTAACTAGAATAATGAAAGCCCATATACCTATCACCCAACTTCATGTAGAAGCATTTTTTTAATTTATGTATTTATTTCAGGTTAAATGTGAGGGTACAAACAACCAAAAGGAACATTTTCTTAAACAGATCTTAACAATGAGCCTGTCTCCTAAAAGAAGAAAAAGAAGGGTGTGTTTGTGTCCAGTTTACAGTAAATGGTTTCATTTGCCCTTTTCAGGAAGAATTGGAAAAAGAAGTCATCAGATATTTTGAAGATATCTGTTGACTTTCTCTTACCCCTTCCTTTCTCATTAGTGTGAAAGTTAAAGGGTGATTAAGCTGGGCACAGTGGTGGGCAGCTGTAGTCCCTGGTACTTGGGAGGCTGAGGCAGGAGGATCACTTGAGCCCAGGACTTGGAGGCTGCAGAGAGCTGATGATGCCACTACACTGCAACCTGAGCAACAGAAAAAGACTGTTTTTAGAAGAACAAAACAAAGGTTACCTCCCAAGCATGTGTGGGTGCCTTCCAGATGCCTAGCTCTGCCCAGACCCAGGATCTGCTGAGATCTCACCGGATCTCAGGGTCCATGGGAAACGGCCACGAAGCCCAGAGCCCTGGGTTTGGCATCAGCTGTGTTTGATCTGGCAGATGTGTTAGGCTTTCAAGTTCCCAGCTCTAGTCTTCCTCATGTGTAGAATGATAATAGTAATGTTGATATCGTAATATTGTTATGAAAATCAAATAAAATTATCTTCAAATACTTAAAAATTTATAGAAGTTATTTTAAATCTGCCTGAATAACAGGGGTCAGACACTCTCTTTTGAGGCCCTGCAGTTGCTGTCCTTCTAGGAGTGGTTGGAAGGTTAAGCCAAGCGTTCTGGTTGCAAGTGACCAAGGAACAGACCGATGGTCCTTAGCCCACCTTGGAAGCAGAAGTGTCCCTCTCCCTCCTGACACCACCTCAGTCCCCGCAGGGCTGGTGGGGAGCAGCTGGTGGCAGAGCAGACAGTGGGCCAGGCAGCGCCTGCCTCAGCTCTTCTGACACCTACAGTGTCTAGCCCCCGGGGATTTCTGCCCAGTCAACATTAATTGCTCTTCCTGCTTCTAACCCAGTCTGGTGTGGGCCACTTGGAAAATGGGCAGAGCTGCAGAGACTGACAGAGGGCCTTGCCTCCGCGCACCCCCTACCCTCCTTGCTGCTTCTGAGTTTTGGTCTGGGTTGAAGGAGCCCAGGCCATGCCGTCCCCAGACGATCCTGCTGCTCGTTTCTAACTGAAGACATTGGAGAAGTCATAGTTTTAAAAGGGTGAGCTGACTGACCCTTCCTGCATGCAGCAGGCTGGGGGATTCCTCTGCCCCATACCGGGGAAGACCAGAGATGGCATCTGGGGCTGCGTGGACCTGAACGTGCACACCTGGCGAGCAGTTTTCAGCTTCCACCTGTCTTGCGCCCCCATGTGTCCCCCAGAAAATCTGCTATCCAGCCAGATTTTCTCATCCTGTAATTTCTTCTTGGTCTGAAATGGATCAAAGCATCTTGCTTTGGCCCTTCCTGGGACCTGACTCCTTTATGCAGGTTCCCAGGTGTGTGTACGCTTCCCTCTTGTTCACCGGCTGGTCCACTTGGCTTCTAGATCCAGCAAAGAGCTGCTGGGGGGAGGGGGTTGGGTGGCCCCTGGCTCCCCTACTATGTGCTGGTCCTGGGCCCCTGGGCCCTCATGTGCAGGGGTGCAGCTGGTAGCCTAATCCAAACACTGCGGACCTGGGGACTTGGTGCTCCTCCTCACCTCCAGTCCACGAATGGGTGCTGCACAGGGAGAAGAGTGTGGCATGCTCCCAGGTCCACAGGGACAGACAAGGCCCATAGATAGAATCAGTGCGGACCCAAGGATCTGAGGGCTGTATCTGGGACAGCCAACAACCCTGGACCCAAAGTGCTGTGGTGTGGGCCTACCTGGGCAGTATAGGACCCTGCACCCAGTGCAGCCTTATGGCCCAGTGAGGGCGGTATAGGACCCTGCACCCAGTGCAACCATGTGGCCCAGTTAGGGCAGCATAGGACCCTGCACCCAGGGCAGCTGTGTGGGCCTGTTAGGGCGGTATAGGACCTTGCACCCAGTGCAACCATGTGGCCCAATTAGGGCAGTATAGGACCCTGTACCCAGGGCAGCCGTGTGGGCCAGTTAGGGCAGTATAGGGCCCTGCACTCAGGGCAGCCGTGTGGCCCAGTTAGGGCAATATAGGACTCTGCACCCAGGGCAGCCGTGTGGCCCAGTTAGGGCAGTATAGGACCCTGCACCCAGGGCAGCCATGTGGCCCAGTTAGGGCAGTATTTATTTTCTTGCTTCAGGGTGTGCAGATGAGCTGGTAGCTGTGCTTGGGACTGCAGGTCGTTGGGCATGGCAAAGGCTGAGGTCAGGGTCACACCTGTCCCCATTCCCACTGGGGTCCTGGCTGAAGGGCAGCAGCTACTTGGGCATGCTCTCGTTGTGACCAGGAGT
>CAUYQV010150853.1:0-35863 GCA_963574575.1 Galagoides demidoff | reverse complement strand
TCAAGCGAGTCTCCTGCCTCTGCCTCCCAAGTAGCTGGGACCAGAGGCGCCCGCCACAACGCCCAGCCATTTTTTGGTTGCAGCCATCATTGTTGTTTGGCGGGCCCGGGCTGGGGATTCGAACCCGCCACCTTAGGTGTACGTGGCTGGTGCCTTTGTATTTTCTATAAACCAGTACATAAGTGCAATTCCTTCTTTTATACTTAAGATCATATTTTGTAGCACTGGTGAGTGGTATTCAATGCTTTTAACAGAGATAAACTAGAGCAAGGGAAGAATAATAAATAATGAAACATCTATGACATACATGGCTATTTTGTTCAGAAATATTCTTGGAAAGTATTCATTATTAAGAATATGAAACCAACATATTGCATCATTTCCCTTTCTAGTCAAATTCCTTTCAACCATGAGTGCTAGTGAATATTCAGCGATTCAGTAAGAGACATAATCAGGGTAACTTCTACCTCTTCAAACTTCAGTCTGATGCATCAGTCCTCATGAAGGACTAAAACTATGTATTTTGAATAAAACAAACCATAAGAGAAATCTGTAATCTGAAATGTATGTTGGGGATATTATGAGGCTCTTGAAAAATCTGAGTCCTTGATTTAACAAAGTATTTTTATTGTTTCCTCTGACTCTAAACTAATATTAAGAAAATAATTATAGGGCCAGATGCAATGCCTCACACCTATAATCCCAGCCCTCTGGGAGGCCGAGGAGGATGGACTGCCTGAGATCAGGAATTTGAGACCAGGCTGAAGAAGACAAAGACCCATCTCTAAAAAAATAACTGGGCATTGTAGTGGCTGTCTGTAGTCCTAAATAAATATTCCTAAATAAAATGTTCCTAAAGTCCTGTTTATTCAAAGTAGCAACTATGATTATGTTAAGGATGACTTACAGCTGGGCGTGGTGGCACATGCCTGGAATAAGAGCACTCTGGGAGGCCCAGGCCAGTGGATTGCCTGAGCTCAAGAGTTCCAGACCAGCTGAGCCACAGCAAGACCATTTCTCTAAAAAAAAAAAAGAGGCGAAGGGCGCTGGCCCCATATATATACCAGAGGTAGCAGGTCCAAACCCGGTCCTGGTCAAAAAAAAAAAAAAAAATAGCTGGGCGTTGTGGTGGGTGTCTGTAGTCCCAGCTACTCAGGAGGCTAAGGCAAGAGAATCGCTTCAGCTAAAGAGTTTGACGTTTCTGTGAGCTGTGATGCTACAGCACTCTACCAAGGTTGAGCAAGTGAGACTCTGTCTCCAAAAAAAAAAAAAAAAATTACTTACTTGTGAATACTTACAATGATTAACTATCATTTACTTGAATTTCATCCTGACCCTTCCACTCCTTCCACTTACTAAATTGTATGATCTTGCCAGGATACACACACACACACACACACACACACACACACACACATATTTCTGCATCTCAACATGTTTATGTACATATGGGAGCAGTAATCACATAAGATTTTGTAAAGAATTGATTAGAGCTCAGGTAAGGAACTTTTTTTTTCATGATCTGAGAACATGCACATTACTCTGATGTAGAACATACAAGATCAAACCCTGCTAAGGGATGTCTATCCTAGATTTAGGAACTTCCTTTAAAAAAGAGAAACCTTAGAAGCCTTATGAAAATAATAATTAAACGGATAACAGAAAACAGAGTAGCTAGGTAAAGGGGGAAGGAAAAAGAATTCCTCCTATAGGGTGACCAGACATGGGATAATTCTGAGACAAAAAAAAAAAAAAAAGAGCAATATATTGACTGTGATAACAATTCCTTATATTTCTCCTGGGTGTTCATACACTATGATTATTTGCTCAGATCTGTTTTCACTGGTAAGTTTCATAAGAAAAGTAATCCATTTTTTCCCTGTCCTTCACCCAAAACATGGCACCCAGTAAATTTTTATGGACAAATATTATTTTCATTGTTGTCAAATACCCCACTCTGTGGAATACATTTTGGCAAAAATGTATCTTATCTCTTTCAACTGTCTTTCATCATATAGGAGTTACATACAGGTGTGGTTTTTTAATTTTTTTAATTTTTTTATTAAATCATAGTTGTGTACATTAATACTATCATGGGGTACAGGGTGTTGTTTCCATATACAATTTGAAATACTTTCATCCAATTGGCCAACATAGCCATCATGTTATTCTCATAGTTGTTGTGTTAAGACATTTATATTCCACATTTAGAAAGACTCACATGTACACCCATAGGATAAACCATAGATGTGATCCCCGCAATCATCCTCCCTCCACCCATCCTTCCCCCTCCTCTCCCCTCCCTCTCACCTTTCCCTGTATTCTTGGGCTAAAATTGGGTTATAGCTTTCCTACGATAGCTAAAAATTAGCTTCATAATAGGGTTGAGTACATTGGGTGTGGTTTAAAATGAAGTTGGTGCTTCATTTTTCAGCCTTCATATTTCCTCTAGTGACTCCTCCTCTTTTTTTTTTTTTAAAGAGAAAAGATGTGATGTAATTAAACTCACATTCTGGAAAGAGTTTGTTGAATTTACTGCCATTAAGGAATACATGATCATTAACTGCTAAGAAACATTTTTTCAAGGGATATTATTTAATTAAAAACAAAATGTCATATGTTATTAAATTCTACAATAGTAAATATAAACAGGTTTCTTGTTAAGGCAAGAAAATCAGACCCCTTGATTAACTGTTGTAATTATTTTCCTTTGATTTTTTTCTTCCTTCATCATAGGGTTCACTGTTGTTAAGACATGGGAGAAACTGTAAAAAGAAAGCATCATACATTGTGTGATCTTTGCAAATAATGTATAATCAATATGAGGTCCTGTGGTTTTTTTTTTTTGTCAACAAGTCATTGCAGGTAGCTTTCTTATAATCTTATATTATAGGGACTCCTATAATATTTTTTATTTAAGAGGAGAATATGAATTTCCATTCAAGCATAACTTTTTAAGAAACAGAGTTCATATTTTCCTGGAAAAAGTAGCTCAAATAAGAACAAATCTAAGATGTGAATTAGAACTTTCTATTTACAAATAGTTTTAATTCTTCATTATCAGTTTTCATATCAACTGTCCAAGCTTATTGCTTTAAGTTGTGGGTGTATTTTTCTACTATATTTTTTAACAGGTAAATGATTCCTGAATGACTTAAAGTGTTAAGGAACTTCAGATGTCAGGTGCCTTCACTACGCCTAACTGCTGGCTTGAGCTCCTCTGTAAGACCTCACAGTTATTGCTCTAAGTGTGTGAAAGAGAGAGAAATATAGTAAATGATTTCATTAAAAACCTACAGATGATAATAATGCGTTAAGAGTAACAGTTTAGGAATAAATTTATAAATTTAAATAAAATATAAATTTCTTTAAAAAGATTATCCCAAAACTGATATAAGAAGAAATAGAAAATTAATATTTCTATCTACTGAAAAAATTAATGTTATTAAAAAGTTTCTTTAAAAGAAAAATTTGAATCTAGATAGTTTCTCTGGTGAGTTTTATCAAGAATTAAAAGTTGAAATAATAAATCTTATAAAATTTTCAGAAAATGAAGAAAATAGTTCTTTACTTGTTTTATGAGGACAAAAGAATCCTGGCACCAAAACTTGACAGTTACATTACAAGAAAATAAAATCATAAACAAATATTCACTCTAAAATATAAACTATTTTTGCAAAATATCAGAACATCAAATGCAGTAATTTATAAAAAGTATAATTTATTATGACCAAGCAGTAATACAAGATTTTACATTTTTACTTTTAATTTTTGGTAACATTGAAAAATCATTGTTACTTACCATATTAATACGTTAAAGCAGAAAAACTACCAGGTCATCAGTGCATATAAATAAATTCAATTTAATTCATGTTAAAAAGTATGATTCCATCATATGAAGTTCAAGAACATGTTAAATAATGGTATTACAGATTAGAACGAGATTGCCTTAGAGAAACGAGAATTCACTGAAAAAGACAATGACCCTTTTGGTTCTGATGGAAATATTACGTATCTTAATTCAATGTTTTATTAAACTAATCAAATGGTACACTTAGAATGTGCATTTCACATTATACAAAACATCTTAATTTAAAAATATGAAGTGAATGAATAAAAACACTATTACAAATATCTCTACAGTTTGGTTTCCTTACCTTTCAAATGATGATTTTCTAACCTATAAATAAAAGTGATGATGTTTGTAAAAGACGTTTGTACATTATAATTTATTCAAACTTGTTCATTGTTTTATTTTATTGCAAAGTTTTACCAAGGTAATTAGATTTTATGAAAGATTTTAGCATACTCAAATACTTGCAATCCTGGTACATTTGGCAAATAATTTTAAACTTCTCTCGTATCTATAATTATTAGTATCATCATAACTTTTTGTGTTTTTCGGGTGTGCGATTGCTTTGAGAGTGGTAACTTCCGAAGTTTTATATCCTGATCTTACTGCAGTGATTTTGTAAAAATCACATAAATCTTTAATTCTTTCTTAGACAAAAGTCAGCATTTATTTTAAAGTGATGTTTTAAAAGTCCATCAATATGGATTTAGACCACTGGTGGTCTAAACACTGAAGGTTTTGTTACTTTGAATGTAGAGTTATGTAAGCATTATAATAAAAATGTTTTTAGGAATTTTCTAATATAGTCTTTTTAGTAATAGTAACAAGTGGTTACTGAGAGATAATGGGTTATATATACTTTGGTATCAATTTCTAACAAAATTTAAGGGAACCAAATATGTAAAATTGAATGTCTGGCTTATTTTGAAGTAAGTAATTTGAAACATTTATCTTTTGAGAAAACATTCCCCCAAATTGTTTCCTTTGTGTCTTATTCCACTCTGTATCATTACCTGCCTAAGTAATTCTACTGAAGTTACTTATGGACATAATAAAATATAAAAATGAGAAGTTTCTATTTCAGATAGAATATAAACCATGTATTTTACTTCTAAGGCAAGTGATTCACAGTAAAATGTAACATATATAATACATAATTCAATAAAGACACAAAATTTTTCAAAGTGAATTTTGCAAACATCATTTTCCACTATATTTTTAAGGTTTTAGCTATTAAATTTTAAAATTTGTTGAATTAGCAATACCATAAAACATTTGTGATAACAGCTAAATGTTTTTTCTTTCAATAGTTTCTGATCACAGCAAAGAATAGTTATCAAAATGAATTTACCAAACAGAAGCTTGGATCTATTTTCCTAAGTTGTACGTGTACCTATGTATTTTAGAAACCCATAACATTGCCTACGTTCTTCTTATAAATACAGATGAAGATTGATCTGTACTTCAGACCATACACCCACCTTACATTTGACAGTATAAGTTATTAGTTATAATTAGTGTACTAGGAATTATTAATAAAAGTAATTATAACTAATAACTTATACTAGGAACTTAGTATCACTAAATTATATGTTGATAGAATGGGTAATTTATCAGGAAGACATAACAAATATATGTCCCAGCATATAGAACCCCAAAATATATGAAGCAAATATTGAACTTAAGAGAAAAAAGGGTAATTCTGCAATAATAGCTAGATAGTTCACTACCCCACTTTAAATAATGTATCAAACATGGAGGCAGAATTTCAGTAAAGAAAATACAGCATTGACCAGCACCATAAACCAGTGAGACCTGACAGACATCATAAGACACACCCAGCAGAGTACACATTGTTTTCAAGTGTCTCTCATATAGTCTCAAGGTTAAAATGTATGTTAGGCCACAAAACAAGTCTTCATAAATATTAAAATAATACCGAGTAACTTTTCCAACTACAATACAATAAAGCAAGAGGCCAATAATCGAAGAAAAGTAAAATTTCACAAATGTAGAAATTAAACAACATCTTAAGCAAAGATTAAAAAAAAAACCTGTGAAAGCAATTAAAGTAAGTAAAAATAAACTACACAATATCAAAAATGTATGGGCTGTGGTGAAGGCAGCATTCAGAGGGACTGTTATAGCTACACATACCTACATAGAAGTAGAAGAAAGATCTCAAATCAATGGCTTAACTCCACACGTTCAGGAAGTGAAAGAGGAAGGTTCAAAGCGAGCAGAGGAATGGAAATAATAAAGAGTAGACCACTGATCAATAAAATAGAAGCAGTAAAACAGGAGGGACACAGAAAATAGTGAAACAATAGAGACTAAGAAATAGTAAGTTGTGATACAGACCCAGCCAGCACAGCAGAGCTGAGGGGAGGCCCTGCTGTCTCCGACCAGGGGGGGCGGCAGCAGGCAGCAGAGGAACCAAGAGAGGTGGGAGGGCCGCAGAACAACTACTGGGGGCGACACGGCCAGGTAGCCAGCTCAGGGAGTTCAAAGGTGTCTCTGCCCAGACCTCTGCCTCCCTCCCCTTGCACTTGAGTCTGAGCAGGGACAGCCCCCTTTTCCTGGGACTAGTCAATTTCATGTAAGTTTCATAGGCCTGGACAATTTATGAATGGACTGTATCCCTTTCCCTTTATTAACGCGTTCTTTCTCCTTGCCCCTAGCAGAAGGGACTGTATCCATTCATTGATATACTCATTTATCTTACCCAAGCAGAAGGGACGATATATCGGTTCACTGGTTCCCAAGTCCCGGCCTAATGTACCTACAAAGGACCCATGCAGCTATATATACCCCAAGAACTCAGGCAGAGCAGAGATCTTTTTTGACTTAAGTTTTTCCCTCAGCCAAAAGTTCTGGGGCTTTCCCTGTATTCTTTTCTGTTAAAAAAATTATGTCTTACCACTGATCTGGGGTCTGGGGCTTCATTCTTGGAATTCCCTGAGACCAAAGACCTACTGAAGAAGAAATTCTGGTATCAGTTAAGTCTTTGAAAAGATTAACAAACATAAAGAAAAGGAAGTATATACATACAATGCAATATTATTCAGGTATAAAAGGAAATGAAATTCTGATATATAGTACAACTGGATATACATTGAAAATATCATGCTAAATGAAATAAGGCAGATATAAAAAAACAAATCATAAGACTACATTTACATAAATTATGCAGAACAGGTTAAATTCAAAGATACAGAGTGTAAATTAAATGGTGTTAGAAGAGGGTGGAATGGTGACTTTTCACTTAATACAGCCTTTCTATTTGGAGGCATGAAATATTTTTGGAAATAGTGATAATTGCTTAACATTGTGACTATAATTAATTCCACTAAATTTTACATTTAAAACCAAAAAAATGGAAATTTTTATGTAAAATAAATAATAAAATAAAACATCTCCAAATGCATCCTTACTAAAGATGTCTTGTAGGCGGGACATGGTGGCTCACACCTGTAGTCCTAGCACTCTCAGAACTCTAGGCAGGTGGATTCCCTGAGCTCACAGGTTTGAGACCAGCCTGAGCCAGAGTGGATTTGGTTTCTAAAAATAGCTGGGCATTGTGGCAGGTGCCTGTAGTCCAGCTACTTGGGAGGCTGAGGCAAGGGGATTGCTGGAGCCCAAGAGTTTGAGGTTGCTGTGCGCCATGCACTCTACCAAAGGCTACAAAGTGAGACTCTGTCTCATAAAACAAACAAACAAATAAATAAATGAAGACGTCTTGTAATGAAGTTCTATATTTAATGAAATTTTGATAATTTCCAATGAAAACAAGCTACAAATTAAACTTTGGAATCTACTGGCATCAAGAAAAAACTGAAGAGTTCTCTATACAAATAGCACCCTATCATTGTTTCCCAAGGACAATTTTAAATTAAAGAGCATGCATTTAAATTAAATAGCAATCTTCTTTAGTTTTAGGTAAAAACTACACTAAGAAGCTCATTATATACTGTGTTTTCAGCCTCATTATTCCAAATTAAGTTTTTCTAAAAGATACTTGGCACTAATATTAAAGACAAAACTTAGGACTTTGATATTCCATTTCTATAACTTTGCTCCTAATGTGCCAAAGTGGGAACACAGCCAACAACTTTATAGTAAGTGTTAAAATATTTTCTCAAAATTTTAAGAAAATATTTTCGGGTCATCATAAGAACGCTGTTGTTTTCTAAACTGTCTTGATCTGGGGATGAAATATATAGATATAATTGTTTCCTTTAAGGTCTCCAGCACAATTATAAGAAGCTCCTAACCAGAGTTAGTGTATTCCTTATGGCAACCTTACTCTATTCTGGCAGCCACATGGTCCATCAAACCTGGACTTCAATAGGTGTTTAATGCCACGTAACAGCAATTGTTAATGTAAGTAATTGATTCCTTGGTTTGTGGCATGATGCCATGAAATTGTGTCCCATCGGCTAATGGTAGCTTAATTTTCATTATTACTAGAGCAATCAGATGGAGAAGCAGCCATAGATTCTCCTTTCTTTGAAGCTGAGTAACTACAAACATTTCTCATTCCTCTGTGTTGTTGATTATGTGGAAAGTTTTAATCAATCAGTACACAGGAAACCATTAGAAGACCTAGAGAAAAAAGCTCTAGGCTCTACTCACTGAAGCTAAGCCAAGACTTGTTTTTTCCTGCTCCTGCCACACATAAGAAAGCAGCTCCTGCTGCCTCAGAAGTTGCCTCTGTAAGATGCTGGGATCATCATTTCCATGAGGGATATGGTCTAGAAAATGTTACCAGCACCATAGAAACCAGGAAAATCAGGAAGCTTCTGGCTTCAGAACTAGTCCATCACAGTGGTGACAAAATCTAGTATAATAAATATCCCGCACCCTTCCTCTAGTGTCCCATGAATTAAGTCTTAATTTTAAGGACTAGATTCAGAACTCAACCTTTAAGGAAATTTTAATTGCTATGTTGTAAAATGTGTACCCCAAATGTTACGTGCTGAGAAATTAATTCCCCAATGCACATGTCGATGTGACAGTGGAGGTGGAGACTTTGTGAGGTAATTAAAATGAGATAAGGTCATCAGGGTGGGGTCTTGATGCTGGTCTTTTGGCTGTATATTGATAAGTAAAAGAGAGAAATAGGTTAGCTCGTTTTTCTACGTGATGCTTTACACAAAGCTATGATACAGCAAAAACACCCACACCAGGTGCTGGCATCAGACTCGTGGACTTCTGGACTTCCAGAACTATAAGGGATACATTTTGTTTTTAATAGATTACCCAGTCTAAGGTTTTATTTTTTTTTTTAACATTTGTTTGCCATTACAAGATGTAGGATTTAGGACTGACTGATTTGGTTTTTTATCTTATCTTCTTTTTTTCCTTTCTTTTCTTTTTTTTAGTTTTCCTGGCTCCTAGACAACTAGGGGAAGACTGACTAATCTTGATAAAAGAAATTCTATAAGTCAAAGATCAAGACAGAATTTTATAACGGATCAGTCTGAATTTGAAATTGAAGTTCTAATAGAATAAAGAATATTATACATATTGAAGATCAGTTTTAACAGACAAAGATGCAAAATTTCATTCTTTAGTGGATAAAACAAAAAAGTTTAGGGGGAGTCATTGGTTTGTTTAACATGGCCATAGACATTTCAATATATTACAACCTATCCTATGAATACAACTCAACATAAAAAACGTGAACAGTATTCTATAATTAGATTTCTAAGCTGTGATTATCTTTGGAGCACTGTCTATACTTTAGATGTATCCTCTATAAATTCCTACTGCTGTTCAGAGAAAAAGATTTATGAAAGTCTAAATCCAAGTGCATTATCCTTCTTTCTTATTAAGCCGCCTTTCTGCACATAACTCCCCAAAATCTGATCTGCAAAATGCATTAGTACCAAAATTTTACCACCACGGCTGCTTCTATCATATAGTCTAAATCATTCATCGTCATTTTGATTATTATTGGTTTAAGATGGAGCTGAGAAATTTGAAGATCTGTAATATTTTCTGACACAGGTAATAGGAACCACTGAAACTCTCTGAAATGGTGTCAGGAAGAGTATCTGAAGCTTCATTAGCAAATTCAGTTACATCATTATCTTCATTGATTTATATTAAATATGTTTGGAAGGAATAATGTTCTAATATATCTTTGGTGAGTGTGTCTTTGTGTGTGTGTTATAATGAACGCCACTCTATTTCAACAGTGACGATCTAAGGGTCAGTGAGGTACATTCTCAGAACACTTAAGGTCTTTTGTCCTATTTTTCATCCTACTTAAGGTTTAGAAACCTTGATGAATTATTACCATCACTATAACGTGTGTCATCACAAATGGAATTTTTAGTATTAGTGTGTTAGCCATTGACCCTTCTATTATGCTATATTTGCATTTTCAAGAAATGCAGTTATGTTAGCATTTAAGCTTTCAGCCAAGAATGATAAAACTATGCAGAAATTTTTTTTTTCCTTTGGTCTTCATGCCACTGAAATTTCAATTACAACATAGACTTGATATTTATTTTAAAATATTTTCTTGTAAGATGGCTCAGAGGACTATCATGATAGTATTACGATGCATCTGTATTTCTTACCATGAACTTTAGATTTTAAAACTTTACATTAAATTCAGAGAAAGCAAGAGAATAAAAGAGATGAGGATTGAGAGAAAATATTAAAAATACAATATCAAATCAAAAATTTTCACAGAAGATTACAATAATATGGGAAATGAAAATGACAATGTTTAAAGAAAATTGCACATTCGGATAAGAACATGTAAAACTACTTATTTACTTATTTATTTTTTTGCAGTTATTGTCTAGGGCTGTGTTTGAACCCAACATCTCTGGCATATGGGGCCAGCACCCTACTCCTCTGAGCCATAGGTGCCACTCTATTTATGATTCCTTTATTCCTACAAATATTTAAGAAAAATTTCATAGAAGATTATATAAAAGTTACCTTTCATCACTGAATACTCTGTGCTTTCAATTGTTTCATTTATTTATTCAATCTTCATCTAAGGCAAAATTCTAAGTGTAATATTTGTTATAGAACTTATAGCACAATTTTTAAATGTGAAAGTATTTTTGGCCATCATGATAAAACAAAAAATGTAAAATTAAAGATAAAATTTCAAAATATTATTACTACTATGAGGGGTATAGAGTTTTAACATAAGAGATAAATATAGAAGTCATGAAATTCAGGCTGTGTTTGAAACCTTTTAGGTTGGAAAACTCCTAGTTGTGTTAGATATGAAAGTCTATCCTTAGTTTTCAAACATTCTATCATAAATCATGGTAACACAATAGGAGTTTGGAACTACAGGTAAAGAAAGGTAAAATAGGACGGTTCTTAGAATGAGGCTTTTGTTTGTAGTATTTTGTTTTGTTTGGTTTTTAGTACAGCTCTACCTTATTCACAATTCAACGCCCTGTGCACATTTTGAAACAAGCAGGAAAGTTAAAAAAAAACAACAACAACAACACTATTTTATCCACATGAAGATACTTTTTCTCAGACTGTGTTTATGCATGAGAAGATGAGATTGTGGACAATTGTTGCTTCATTAGACAGCTCACAGCAAAAGCACTTGAAGGGAAGGGAATTGTTGCAGGTTTCAGAAGGACAATCTGTACTCATGACTAGCAATAGGAGTTGGTCATTAAATGTAGGATCAAACAGATTGTGTTCAGGATTTCTTAGTTTGGGGTCAGAAATAACAAGACATAAAAATGGACTTCTGATAGATTAAAGATAAAAATGAAACTTAAAACTACTACTTTAGCAGAAGAAACTTTGAAGACTATCTTTGGGACCTACAGTGGCAAATGACTTCAAATATTCAATTCCAGAAATAAACTATAAGGCAAAATAAACAAAAATTTAATTACATCAAAATGAAGGTTTTTATATTCCACACAGCATATCACAGACACACTCATTTGGCAGCTCATCAACTGGGTTATGATATTTACAACATCTAAAACTGAGAGTATTTGTGTTCTTCTACAAGTCAACTGGAAAAAGTCAGCTCTGTCAGAAAAACTGGCAAAGACTACAAACAGTTAATTTAGAGAAAAGGAAATCCCAGAGGCTAACATGCATATAAAGATAAGCTCAGATTCATTGCCAGTTAAATCTACAATGAGATTTTATTTTACATATATTAGATAGAAAGGAATTAGGGAGCTGAATATAGCCAAATACTGGGCAATGTATGGGAATGTAGGATGTCTTTGTGTGGTTGGTAAGATTGGTGTAGTCATTCTGGAGAGCTAAAAAAATAAGACTCATATATGAAGTATGCACATGTTCCTATGACACAATTTTACTCTTAGATATACATCCCACAGAGCCATAAAGGGCACACACCAGGACGCTCATCTTATCAATGTGGCAGAAATAGAATCAATCAATGTGCTTGTCCACGTGAGACAGGTGAGATACAATGTGGCAATGAAAAGAATTGAAGTTTTAGATAGATGTACTCATGATCTTAAATGTGAATCTGAAAAGCATTTTGTTTAGTGGAAAAGGCATAACATAATAAGATATATAACCAGTTCCATATAAATAAAAGTACATTTGTACTAAACACCAATATTTGGCTTATTTGGACATATCTGACAAATACCATGTGGTAAAACTTTGGACTGGTTGGGATTGAGACTATCTATTGGGATAAGTCCTGAAACCTATTTCTGTAAGTTGAATTACTGTTCATATCATCTAAACCAACATAAAGCTCCTATGTATTTGATAATCAGTAAATACAGAGGGTGCCAAAAATGTATACACAGTTTAAGAAAGCAATAAAACTATTAAAATTGTAATACTCAATGTATATTAATAACAAAAGATGAATACAAGTTTATGCTGAGCCCCTCTTATGATTGCAGAGATCAATGTGTCGTCAGTATCACAATTTTAAAACCATTTTCTTCTTTCTTAAAATGTGATCTGTTTCTCTTAGCAATGAATGTCCTTTATTATGGGCCCCATTTGAATAGTTTATTACATAATTAACACTTTGTTATTTTATTCTAGATATTTCAGAAGATATGTTATAAAGACTAGATTTTTTTAATCCTCCTGAATAGTATTATTTTTTTTTCTTAAACTATGTCTCATGAAGTGTCCAGCAACTAAATCTATACTGAATTCTCTAGGCTACTCAGCTAAAGCTAATAACAGGCTTCTGATAAAAAGTTTTATTCTGTAAAATGTCAAGTTTATAAGTTAGCCAAGTATTTGGATGAAATTTATACCCATATCCTTGGGCTCATCCTATTTGCAGCTCTGACTTTTCTAGTATATTTTTGTTCACGTTCCACTTACCCAGGCAACACTATCCTCCGTCCATTGTGTCCATGACTTCCAGATATCCCTCCTTTTGGGGCCAAACTAAGGTATATTTTCCTCATGTTGATTGATGACCTCACCTGTGATTCCTGTCTCCCTAAATGTATAAAAACAAACTGTAGGCTTGGCGCCTGTGGCTCAAGTGGCTAAGGCGCCAGCCACATACACCTAAGGTGGCGGGTTTGAATCCCCAGCACGGGCCCGCCAAACAACAATGATGGTTGCAACCAAAAAATGGCCGGGCATTGTGGCAGGTGCCCATAAGTCCCAGCTACTTGGGAGGCTGAGGCAGGAGACTCGCTTGAGCCCAGGAGTTGGAGGTTGCTGTGAGCTGTGATCCATGCACTCTACCCAGTGGGATAGCTTGAGGTTCTGTCTCAAAAACAAAAACAAACAAACAAAAAAAACTGTAACCTCACCAGCATGGCAAGTTCACTGGTTCAAGACTTCTCCAGTGTGGCTCCCGGTCATGATCCTCAAATCTGGTTCAGAATAAACCTCCTTAAATTACAAAAGCAAAAACAACAACAAAAAAACTCCATGGGTTTTTCTTGGGTTCCAGATATCCTGAGCCATGAGGAGGAAGGACACACCAGACAAAGGAGCTCCATATATACAACTTCACTTGACTCGAATATTCTCTTCTAAGATTTGGTTCATCTTCAGTTCTGCCTAGGAACCCTTCAATGCCTTCAAATATTTTTAAAAATATATTTTCTGTAATTTATGATTTTCTCTTTATGGAAAAGTTCCTTTGATACAAGCGATTCTTGGTACACAGTAAATAAATTGGTTAACAGAGACGTGAGAAAGCCTTTAAAAATAATTTTTCTGCTTAAGGCTATATCTGTTATAACTCCCAGAGACTGCCTGCATCATGAGCAATTTAATTTTGGTAATTTTTAACACTGTGTTAAGAATTCGATAAGATAAACTATAAAGTTAAATGATGTGGGTAAAATCTGCAATCTAAACTTTTTAACATGGCTAGATACTTTTAATACAGCTAATCTCCTTTTCTAACTTTAAATCCACCCTGATACTCTAAATTTCAGCTAGATGGATCAAAGGGCTTTTATATTCCCCAAAGGCACCAAGTTTCCAGTTCCTCAAAAGTACCAGCATTTCTCTAATTGTATTTACATCCCTATATGCTCTGTAATTATTCTTTACTTCGTTCATCAAACTTACATTATTCTTCAGTGTTGTCCTTAGATTTCACAACTTATGGAAGCCCGTCCCCATGTTTTGAGACAATATTCATCTCTCCACGTTGCCCCATTTTCATCTGTCAAGTTAGCAGACATGGTATGTTATCATCATCATCATTAATTTCAAAATGGAGTGGAAATGCAGCAAATATTTCTTGTCCACCAATTTAGCTGCAGCATCCAAAATAATAGCTATTGATGGGGAGGTAAATGAATGAATAAATGACTAACATTTTACATCTTTCAAAAAGAAACTCCTCTAGAAAGAGGAGTTGTGTGGAGGTTGGCGAGAGAGTGGAAATTTAGGGATTATAAAACATTCCTCAAAATGTGTTGTCCAGGGTGGCACCTGTGGCTCAAAAGGGTAGGGCGGCAGCCTCATATGCCAGAGGTGGTGGGTTCAAACCCAGCCCTGCCCCACCCAAAAAAAAATGCTGTCCAGGTAAGCAGGCACCTCTTCACCTTTTGCATGACTCTTACTCCGATTTGAAAGACAATAGAGATAAGGAGACAACTACTCACATATTAATTACAAGATGTAAAGAACCGATTTTTGATTTGGTGATTAAAACCCTTTTAAGCAATACTTATCCAATGGGATAAAATGTCTTCACTGGTCTCTTCTGGATCCAGAAATCCATAATAATGATTGAAAAGGTGATATGGATCTGACTAAGCTTTCTGAGCCATTTTTTAATTAATTCTCTCATTATTAAAGCAATTGGAATCTCTAGCTTTGAAGAAAAATGTTGGATAGAAATATATTAACACTGGTTGAATGAAATAGATGATTTCTTTCAAAGTGAAAATCTTTTCACTTCACTTAATTTATAATTTGAATTGATTTTCAAAAGAGTTGTATGAAAGCATAGAAGTAATATTAGAATTAAGTTACTACATAATAAACAGTGCTGCCTGATATGCATGGCTCTGAAATTGATTTATTCAAGAAAAAATTGAGTAAATATATAATACATCATAGGGGTTGTTTATATAAAACTATATTTTATACTGGAATTTTAAAAATGAAAATGATTTAAATTGATTTTATAAGAACCATTCTATATACTTTCTCTGAGCTTATAGACAAAGTAGGGACTGGCCAAAATTAAAAATCAACACTTTCAAAATAAAAGTATTTCATTTAAATTTTTATTAGAAGTTAAAGACTGCTAGGTGTGGTGGCTCATACCTATAATCTGGACACTTGGGGAGGCTGAGGCAGGAGGATCACTTGCCGTCAGGAAAGTGTGTTTAATTCAGAATATCTCTAAACCAAACTCTCCAGCATTACTTCTAAGAGAAACTAGTAGTTTTTCAGAATCAAGATGGGCAAGGAAGGCAAGGCTTTGAAATACTCAGATTTACCCCTGCCTGATTCATGTTACAAAGGCAGAAAGGGGAGATAATCCTGATTGAATTTTACAGAGTTTAATAATGTACAAAGCACTTAGTAGACATGATTACTATTAGATGTTGACTGACTGATAACCAGGCCGTCTTTTCAACTATAGATGAAGGCAATGTCGATTATCATATTCAATAAAAATGGAAATCATTAGAGAAGGATCTAGTCAAGTATAATCAAGAATAAAACTATTTGTAAGGGATGAAAGAGAGATACAAAACATATGTACTTAAATATATTATTTAAAAACATTCAGAGTCTCCTATCTGACCAGTGTAGGAAGAAACAAATAAAAAAGATGAATGTGAAGTGTTCAGCATTGTTGAGTTGTAAGAGAAAATGAATATTGCTATGTATTATGCACACATTTTTGTAAAGCTTATGATATTTATAACTCAAAAGTGTCATAAATAGTTGAATGTTCAGAGTATTTTGATTTCTCTTGTCTTAACTTTATTGGCCTGTGTCACTACTCTACGTATTTAATATTAACTGTGATACAGGCACTTTACTTAAATATATGGACATTTTTCTGTAAAGGTTCACCCAATAACATGGCTAAAAATGGCAATAAAGTACATATTTCTTCCTACTGCTGTGTCTGCTATTTCTGGGATATTGAAAATATGTGTGAATTTTGGCCAGTTATGAAGCATCAAAGACCCTAAAGACTTTAAAACAGGGTGGCACCTGTGACTCAAAGGAGTAGGGCACCAGCCCCATATACCAGAGGTGGCAGGTTCAAACCCAGCCCCAGTCCAAAAAAAAAAAGACTTTAAAAGAATTATAAATGGTAGACTGTAGTAATACCTTTTATTAGTTTTCATTTATTGGATTCCCTGATCGATAAGTGATTTTGGTGGCTTTATCACATTGATGCCAGTGGGTAAAAACATTTGTTTTTACTAGAACACAGAGAAATACCTCCATCTCTAATTTTTTCTTTATAAGTTAAGGTTTTATGTATATACTAATAGCCTAGTTAGCAGTTAGGCTCTCTAACTAATATTTGACTTAAAGTAAAATATTTTGGTTATCGAAAATCATTTTCACTTCCACCTATGCACATAAGTGTTCATGAATTAATTAGTTTCAACTTGGTATTGAGTATATGTGTTTTTTCCTCAATTTTTGTGATGTTTCATTTAGAACAGTGGTTCTCAACCTTCCTAAAGCTGCAACCCTTTAATACAGTTCCTTGTGTTGTGATGACCCCCAACCATTAAATTATTTTCGTTGCTACTTCATAACTGATTTTGCTATTGTTATGAATCTTAACGTAAATATCTGATATGCAGGATGGTCTTAGGCAACCCTTGTGAAAGGGCCGTTTGACCCCCAACAGGGTCACAACCCACAAGTTAAGAACCACTAGTTTAGAATAATGGTTTCCAGTTCAGTGAAAATGAATTTGGTGGAGAGGGAAGGGGTGTATTCACGCATATTTAGGACAGTGCACACTAGGGTTAGAGGCACGCTTATAACTTTGACCCAATTTGCACAAAAACCAAAGTATGTAAATAAAAAAGTTATTCAAACAAAAACAAAAGTATGTACCCCCTCATATATGTACTATAATTTTTTTAAATTGCAAATATAAAAAATAGAATTAAAGATTTTTTAAAAAGAAAAATATTAAAAAATTGTTCAGCTATTAAAACCTTTTGTCCTTGTCAATAAAGGGAGTCTGGTATACTGGTGAAAGCTTAGGAGAATTAGAAATTGAAAAGAATCTAGATAAAATGTGAAAAACTCGTAGCTTACTAAAGTTAGCAACAGTGGAGGGTAGAAAGGTAATAGGTCAGACTAACAGGTCAGATGTCCAGGCTCTGAATATTGCTGCTGAAGAGGAACTAATTCAATTATTCAATTTGGGTAATATTTGGTAATTCATCTATGGCTGTACATTTATTCCTACATTTTTTCAAAAATGCAAAGCCATGTTGTAGGCAATGATGTTGCAGGGGTAATAAAAAAGAGATTTTAAATTCTGAATAACAATTGCAAAATTGGCAATTAAAAAAGGGAATGAAATGGTGTTTTCTATAGCAGAGAATTAGAAGAGGTTGAGAGATTATTTGTCTAAAAGAAAAACGTGGCTAGAAAGAGGTAGGTTCTTTCTCTAGCAAGGCAGAGTTATTTAGAAAAATCCTATCTGAGGTCATAGTTTTAGTTGAAATTTGAAGTCAGGAAGCTCAGTCATAACAAGAACAGAGAAATATGCTTTTTCCAAGAGAACAGCGCATGTGTGAAGAGTTTAAGGCTTTAAAGAAATGAAATTAAGACAAGTGGGCATGGAACTTCACAAAAAATGAGTCTATAAGTCAAATATGATGTAGGGCCTTGGAGGCTGTAAGGAGTTTGGATGTTAGTCTAAATGCAATCAGAAGCCACTGACAATTTAATTACCTATGTATTTCCATTGGAAATGATGACTGTGGTTCCTGAGTAAAGCCTCACTTAGATGGAAGATAATTAGATAAACAGGAGACAAGAGGCTGTTCCATGGGACAAGCAAGAACAGTGATGGCATGAAGTTCTACTGACAAGGTGAAAAATGGCAAAACTGGACAGAATCGTATTATCTGAAGGCTGAATCAAAAACTTTAATTGGAAGTGGAGGACGAGGGGAAAGCAGAAAACAAAAATGTTCCACAACTCACCTCAAGCTATTGCGTGTGTAAAGAGGAATTTAGTAAGCCTGGGGAAAGTGCTGTTAGTTTCTGTAACAATGGGAGTTACTACACTGATGCTACTTGACCATTACAAATCATGGGAGTTAATTCCGGTAAAGAAAGGAAAATTGTCCTTTTGTTGTGAGCATTGCATTATGTATATTGTCACAAGCAATCAGAGGTACATTATTTGCCACATGTATTTATTTCTCATTTTTCAGTCTATTATAAACTATTTTTTAATTTCAGAAATAAGGTATTTTTACTTTCCCAAGATGAAAGTGAGGTGGCTATTTGCAGGTGAAATTATAGCCTTACACCCTGGACTCAAGTGACGCTTCCACTTCAGGCTCCCATGTAGCTGAGGCTCTTGGTGCATTCTAGTACTCCTGGCCGAACAGAATAATTTTTTAAATATGAGAAAATGCCTGATAAGAAATAAATGTGTGATTTCTGAGTGTCCAAAGACAAATTCATGTTTGCCTTACAGTTATTTCTCATTTACTCTACTTTTCTTGAAAGTATGAACAAAACTTGATATTCATTGTGTTGGGGTCAGAATAAGATTATTGAAACTGCACACAAGAATTGGCAATAGCAAGAATCGCAGTGTTAAAAATATTGCTAAATATATTATATTGACAAGATATTTAAAGCAAAAATGTAAGACAGAACCTGCTTCAAATTTAATTCAACTATTTACTTTATAATTCTCTATCTATTTGATCTATCCTCCAAAATGGCACAGTAATCCCGACCTCCTGGTATTCATACCCTGGGACAGTCTGTCCCCTCCGCTGGGGTATCAGGACTGGTCTCTATGATCAACAGAATGTACCAGAAGCAAAGATATGCTGTTTTTGAGGGTTGTCCACAGGGGTCTCTATGACCAACAGAATGTGCCAGAAGCAAGGATACGCTGTTTTGAGGGTTGTTTATTGAAGACATTGTGGCTTTCCCCTCTCTGTTGGATAGAAGCTCTGGGGAAAGTTAGAGGTCATGTAGCAAGAAATTCACATTGTGAGGGACTGAGGTTTCTGCAGAATGTCCAGTGAGAGGAGAAGCCACCCCACTGAGAGCCATGTGTGACTAAGATGCACTGCATTTGGAACAAGTGTCTGCTAACACCAGTTCTCTGACCAATTCTGTGAAGTACTCTGTGGAGGAAAAAAATTAAAAGGAAAAATCACAATGAACATTTGCACAGAAAAAAGAAGGAAAGAAACTTTGTGCCTTACTTAAACTGCCTGCCTTAGCTATGGCTGCCAGACTCCAAGACACCAATTGGGTAACTTAAGAAAAAGAGCTACTAGACGCAGGTTATTAGCAGGTTGTCTTTCTTTCGAGGTCTTTCTTCTTGATTTGCAGATGACTATCTTCTCAGACCTCCACCAAGCCCTTCCTTACACTTAAATCTCCATGGGTTCTCTATCATCTGTTCTTACAAAGGACACTAGTGAGGCTGAATTCGTGTTTAGCCATAACTCTTCATGAAACCTTCTTTTTTTAAAAGGCCTTACCTCGAAATAATGTCACCTTTTGTGGTTCTGGTGCTTAGGGCTTTAATACATGGATTTTTTAGGAGATACAGCGTAAACCACAGCACCCACCTTTCCCAAAATGACGTGACTGCAATAATCTTTACTCAGATTAAAGGTCACCCCTAGTACCTAAGAATTCATCATATTAGTTCCCCCAAACTGGTTGCTTTGGAAACAAAAGTAATCCTCATACTGAAATTAATTGGTCACTTAAACATCAGTGTCTTCTCTACCAGTCTGCACCACTTTCCATGAGAGATTTTCCCTGCCCGTCATGATCAACTGTTTGGTCCCTCTTTCAGTGGGGACATAGTCTAGAAAACAGAAATCACTCTGTTCCTTTCACCCAGGTGGAATTTAATGCAAAGAAATGTTTCCAGCAATGTTGAAAAGACTACAAGAACAAAGGCAAAATAGGGTACTGGAGAAGCAAAAAATAAAAAAATAAAAGGTAATATTGAGAAACTCCTACTACTCATAATCTGGAAACCATAAGCCTGCACCACATAACAGCTGCTGTGTTGGGAAACGTCGTCACGTTGGGGTTTTGGTGCACCTCCCCAAATGCTACAGCAATGACCAGGGTTGGAAGTGTGGAAAAGTATCCCGCCTTTGCTCAGAATGCAGGAATCCACATCTATCTTACTGCTGTTGCCACCAGGTAACCTTCAGCAACTTGTACTTGCAGAGACATTAGACAGGAATGTTCTCTCCCTTTTGCCTTGTGATTTCCAACTGCTTTTTCCTACTGGCAGTTTCCAGAGGAATCCCTGTAGCTGGGAGACTAGAAAACAGTTTAAGATTCCCAGCCCACCAGTTCAAAGTTAATAGACAACAAATAAATACCTAGCAAGATAGTGGCACATTTCTACGGCTGATTGCACTGTATAGTTAAAGCAAGGACATCACAATCACTGCAAACAAAATGATAAGGTTACATATGACGCAATTACCGAAGGATTGAGGATTCATTAAAAATTGAATTTGCTTTCAGATATTTTTGCAAAAATATCTTTATAATTTTTTTTAATAAAAGTCAAATGTGAAGTTCAGGATATGATGGGTATGATACTATTTCATGGTATTGATAGAAAATCTGCAAAAATTAAAATGTTATTTTTGCTAAAATTAGCACATTTTATATACTTACCTAAATTTTGTTAAGTAGATAATGTTCTTTATTGATGTCCATTGTTTTTCATCTTACTTTGTAGGATAAATCCAAATCAAAAAATTTTAATAATTTACTGTGTAATCGGTTCTTTTTCTAAATAGATTTACTTAAATTATTCAGCTACTGACTTTATACCAGTAATGGAAAAACTTAGTAATTTCTATCTGAATACTAAAAAATCATTTTTCTTCAAAGGGGAATATTGGTGTGAGAATAAAAGTCAGAGTTTCCCAAATGACTGTTTTTATATATGCTCGGGAAATTTAGTTTGCTTTATGATCAATGTGAATTTTCAGGATAGCGGTTTAGAAGAAGGTGATTGGGTACAGTAGTTTTGTAAGACTCAAATATGAACTATACAACTTGTGTGTTCCATTTCTAGCCAAAGAGTCTTATATATACACTATGGGTTTTAGTCCAATATTAGGTCTATGTGTTGTTAAGAATTGCTGAAGTTTTGCACTCCCATGATTTAGAGTAAAGTTGGCCTAGAGTATATTTTAGAAGCAATAAAATAATGTTTTATTGAGAGTCTGTTCTTATCTTGTGCATTTCACTGATATCCACATGGTTTCTTTTACTTTTTTTCTATATTGCTAAGGGAGATAGGCAGATGGTTAAATAAATGCTTCCAGCATGTTAAAATTAAACCTGACATTTCTGATTACCTTGGCAGAAACTGTCATCGATTTACCACAATGTATTTTTATGAGACATGATTTTAAATGTTTTTAGGTTTATATCAAACTTGGTGTTAAAAACAAAAGTTATTACATGAAAAAAATATTTACATTATGACATAGCTGGTAGCTATATATATGTTTCTTAAAGGTCATACTATTTATAATTATGAAACTATTCAATGAATTCAGGGTCTTAAGGCAAATTAATAATTTCATAAACTTACTCGTGTCATTAACTTTGTAAAATTATTAGTGAAAATTCATGTGGAGCCCAGTTTCTAAGGGGTGACCTTTTAAATGTTCAAATATAAGAATGGACTCTTAGGGGATTCATTTCTGAAACTGACTAAGCTATGTTGGGTTGTGCCAAGTGACTCATTAATCATAGAAAGGATATTTAGGATGCATGCGGTGATCCATCTGGACAAATGACCTAGAGAATAAAGAAATTTGCTCATCTCTGCAGCATCCACTTGGGAAGTACAGTGCTTTGTCTCTGCCTTCACAAACTCACTGTTTCCTGGGAGGCGCAAATGGATGCCTTTAATTTTAGGCTAACCAGAAGAGTACTATAGCCATTCTGAAACTTTGCTGTGACGTAGAAATAATTAAACATAATGCCATAATTAAGATACTTCATTTGCAAGAAGATAAAGTGGTTCACCCTGGGATAAATAGTGCAAGTGAACCAACTTTTTTTTTTTTTTTTTGAGACAGTCTCACTTTGTCATCCTCAGTAGAGTGCTATGGTGTTGTAGCTCACAGCAACCTCAAACTCTTTGGACTCAAGCAATTCTCTTGCCTCAAATTCAAACCTCCCAAGTAGCTGGGACTACAGGTGCTTGCCACATCACCAGCAAGTTTTTTGTGGGTGAACATTAGGGAAGTTAGGATTATATTAATAGATTTAGATTGATATGATAATAAAATGATTGTATAAAAAGTTTTGTGATCAGGGTCAGGTTTGTAGGATGATGAGAGAGAACATGAGCCTCTACAACGAACATAATATATTGGGTATTTTATGAGACAGTTTGGCACAAACATTAAAGAACTTTAGGAAAAAGGCCTATAAAGGCTGAAGTCAGGGAGGGCTTTAGGAAAAAGGTCCTTAAGGTCCTGGTTGAAGTTAGAAAGGATCCTAAGAAAAAGGTCTGTAAGGGCCTGTTGGGGTCTAAAAGGGCTTGGGAAGTTATTTTAAGATTAACTAAGACAGAATATATTACTGACTTATTAAATAAGGAATACTAGTTTTTGTGGGTGTGAGAAAAGATTTAACTTTTTTTTTTTCCTGTCTCTTGAGATGAGTAGGACATTAATTAAACTGTCTCTTAGGAACATAGATTAATTAGATCACATTTAGTTTTAAAGTCTATGTTTTTTTTCCCTTTGTTTTCTATAACCCTATTAGTGATTGATAAGTATTTACCCCCAAGCCCACTCTATAAATCTACTCTATTTCTATTGTCTTTCTTTTCTTCCTTCCTTTGCCACCACTGGGGACATTCACAGGTTGTGTGAGGGCTGCCTTCCCACATCTGTGCTTCACAAGACAGCTTGGCACAAACTTCAAAGGAATTCAGGGCAAAGGCCTTCAAAGGCCTGGCTGCAGTCAGGGAGGGCTTCAGGAAAAAGATCCATAATGGCCTGGATGAAGCCAGGAAATAACCCCAGAAAAAGGTCCATAATGGCCTGGCTGGGACCTAAAAGAGCTTAGGAAGCCATTTTAAGATTAACTAAGACGACATATGCAGCTGGCTCATTAAATGAGGAAGACTATTTCTTGTGGGTGTGAGATAAGTAAATTCAATTTTTTTCTCCTCAGTTTCTGTAATCCTATCAGTGAATGATAAGTATTTTTAAAAATAAAAATAATGAAAATACCTAGAAGATAATCTGATGGGTAATGGAAAATTATGACATAAAAAACCACAAGGATGGCATATGTTATTGATGTTATAAACATCTATTTGTTGATCAAGAGAAATAATAAAAGCAGAGTACATTGTTCATTGCTGTCTCACATAAAGAGCATCGACTTCCCGGGCCCACTCTATAAATTCTACTCTATTTCTGTTGTCTTTATTTTCTTCATTCTCCTGTTACTGTCAAGCACTGGGGACACTTACGGGTTGTATGTGGGCTGGCTACCTACAGTTTTTCAACTATTTAGTAAAGACAGGGGTCTTGCTCTTGCTTAGGCTAGTCTCAAACTCCTGAGCTCAAGCAATCCACCAGCCATCAGCTATCCAGAGTGCTAAGATTACAGGAATAAGCTACCTCACCTGGAAACTGGACTAACTCTTATAAGGGAAAATCTATATGCTTGCTTACTAACTAGCAAGTGACTTTCTAATGCTCTAAATATTTTTAGAATTTTGAGATAAGATGTTAGCATTAATATATTCTGAAACTTGACAATATGCTTCAAACATATGGAGAAGAAATAAAATGAACACTTCCATAAATATATTTAAAGAAATCCTAGACTTTAACTTAGCACCGAAGTCAGTAGGTGCTAAAAGGCCAGTATAAGATACAGGGTTAAAGTCTAGTATTGTTGTGTCTAAGTGAATAGTAGGATCAAATAAATAACTTGTCACAAAAAAAGACTCTGAACTCCCTGTTTGAGACAGAGAGTGTGGATATGATGCTTCTTAATCATAAACAGGAAAAATGTCTCCACCCATTCACCTAGGATTCACAGAAAATTTATGGATGCTGACATCCAAGAAAGAACAAAATGCACACAAGAAAGAGTAGAAAAAGAGTAAGTATCTGGTCTCTGTTAATAAAATACTTATTTTAGAGACATGAACTTCAAAGACCTTGGGATGAAATAACCAATAAAAACAATTAAAAAGAGAATAGAAAATTCTTCATATAACCTTGCATCTCAAACAGAAATTACAACATGCAAGAAGAAATTCTATGCATGAAATAAAAATTTAAGATCATAAAATAGGAAAGCACACATATAAGAAAATAAATATGGAAATTACTGGATATTAAATTGTGATTAAAATTTGAATTATAGGTTGAAATAACATCTATTAAAGGTTTTGAGTTAACCAGGAGTTAAGTTGTAAAAGGAAGAATTATCTATGGATCATGAAAATGTAGTAGCTGGAAAGATGGAATAAATGATCTTAACAAACTGAAAAGAAGATAACGACAAGAGATAGAAATTTCATTTTTATCTGTATGCACAGTGGAGAAGTGAAGATAAGGAAAATACAGGAAGAAAATTAAGACAGGGATGATAATCCATGTATCTCCAATCAAGGACTATAATGATTTTACAAAGGAGATTACAGAGGGAAGGAAAGAGGAAAAATAGTTTACAAAATGACTAGAAATTTTCTGGAACTAAATAAAGAAAATGATTCTCAATTTTTTTTAAAAAATTGTCCAGTATAATTAAAAAATAGCTTAAAGGACTAACAGCGAGATGATGGTATTACACTTACCGAATCCATGATTCTCTCTTATAGAAACAAGGAGAACAGGTAGAGCTCACAGACAAACTTCTGCAACAAAACAAATGATGACATTGTCATAATGAACACCAAAAAAGGAGTGGGTAGTGTGAAACTACATATATTAGCAAGATCTTGACAATGGCAGCAATTGTGTAGAAAGAAAGAGAGAGAAATAGAAGGGACTTCTGATATCACTGTCAGACCCTGTTTGAGGCTGAAATGCATTCCCTCAAATATCTTCTCCCATGCTGAAGGTTGTTGATTATGCCCTTAGCTGTGCAGAAAGTGAACTCCATCCAGTCCCATTTATTTTATTTTAGTTGCTGCACTTGCCAATGGGATCCTCTATGAATTCTTGATGTAAACTGATTAGATTAAGAGTTTTTCTCATACTTTCTTCTAGGATTTTATAATTTCATGTCTTAGGTTTGAATCTAGATCTGGATGCTTGAACCGCCTTCTGAGGGCTATTAGCAGGTGGGTTTTTAACAAAATTATTGATCTTTTGAATAATTGATGAGGGAGCTGTGAGTCAGGCTTTAGTGTTACCTTAGGTTGGAACCAATAAGATAGATTCCAATGGTAACTAGGCATTGCTCCACTCAATCTATTTCTTTTTTATATATTAAAAAATATATAATTTACAACACACATGCATGCATATATATGTTTATATATATATATATATATATATATATACACGCACACATATATTGCTTTTCATATTTGGTAGGACACATTAAGTATGAAGTATGAAGTTTCTGGAATGTAAATACTATTTTTGGTATTGTATCATAAAAGTATATCAAGTCAGTTACACAATTTATACACATGTCATTTCCTGTATGTTCAGATAAATGTATTTGGTTTATAGTCCTATAGCTTCCCCCCAAATCACTACTTTATATCACAAATCTTAAAGTATATGAGGGAAAATGTTTCTTAAAATTTGCTCATTTAGATTTCTCTTAGAGAAAAGAGAGTTAGTAATGTGAGCTGAGCCTCCTGATCTCATGTATTGGAAGTGGCCCTGGATTCTGTGGTTATGTTTCATATTGGTGAGTTCTATCTATGTTAAAACCTTAATTAACATATTTATGAGAATGAGAAGACTGATTTTCTTTAAACTATCTTGAGAACAGAGTATCTTCCAGAATTATTTGGGCTAATTTATAGTGTCAGAAATATATGCAGCAATGCAATTTGCCCATATCCTTTTATATTAAAATATGCAAAATTTCTGAAGTACTCATAAAATATAAAACCAGCTACTCACATCTCTTACTTTGTTTCCAGACTTGAAAAATATATGTTTCCCCTAGATATCTGTAAAGTTTATACTCAAGGGGTGAATGGATGTCCATTATGAATGTTACCTTACACGGAAAGAGAGGGTTCCCATGCTCCCCCACCTCATCCTCCACATGAAATTATACACGTTTTTCTCCTAAATTTTATTTGAATGGATCACCATTCAGTTCAAGGTGAAGCTTCCCTACCAATACAAGAAGCATAAACCATTTATTTTCTAATTCATTTTATTTTTATTATTTTTTCATTTTGTAATTAATAAGAAAATCATTACAGGACACTGATATTTACTGCGAACTGTCATATGAGCAATTCTGCTAATGTTTTATGAATTGTTTGGGCTCATCAATAGGATTATTTTTTGCATGTTATGTAAAGGGTTTTGTATGTAACACCTATGAACAGTGAAATGAGTTTGATGACTAATTCCCTTTTCTGCTACCAGTCTGGCAAATTTCTCATAGTTTTATTTGTGCTCTTCAGTTTGTGGCAACCATCTGCTTAGCCTTCATACCATTTTTTGTTTCACTCATAATAAAGTTAAAATTGATAAAATTAAAATTTACCTACTATAAAAAAACAGCATTAATAATTGGGGAGAGGAATGTAGTGTACAACATTGCTCTGTGACCTTTGTTCTGACAGTGATCTCAATTCAAACAATTCAAGAGTTGGTAAGAAGAATTAGCGTATAAAGAGAGTGTTTACTTTTATTTATTTGTTTGGTTATTTATTTATTTATTTATTTTTGAGATGGAGTCTCATTCTGTCACACTGGGTAGAGGGCCTGGCGTTATAGCACACAGCAACTTCAAACTCTTGGGATCAAGAAGTCCTCTGTCCTCACCCTCCTGAGTAGCTGGGACTATAGGTGCCCTCCACCATGCCCAGCTAGTTTTTCTATTTTTTGTAGAAATTGCTGAGCTCAAGCAATCCACTCACTTTGGCCTTCTAGAATGTTAGGATTATAGATCTGAGCCACTTCTGTGCCCAACCTAAGAAGAGTTTTTTTTGTTTGTTTGTTTTTGTTTTTTCAGTTTTTGGCCTGGACTGGGTTTGAACCCACCACCTCTGGCATAAGGGGCCAGAGCCTTACTCCTTTGAGCCACAGGTGAAGAGGTGAGCCCCTAAGAAGACTTTTGAAATATGATGAAATGATGTTGAAGATGTAGCAATATTTTATTAAGTGAAATTTTTTGCAATTAAAAGCTTTGTAATAAATAATATTCCTTTTGAAATGAGAAAAACAAAGTTAACTTTCACATATTTCCTCCCTTGTATAGATATAAGACTATGAAGAAATATTATTATTTAATACTAAGCATTGAGCTACACAAATTTTTTTTTTATTTCAAAGATTCTAATGATCAATAGCTTGTAGTTCTAGTAGATAGATTGTAATGTTAATAGATTGTAGTTCTAGTTCATGATCATCAGGAAAACTGTGAATTTATCATTTTTTAAAATATTATAAGAGAAAAAATAGAAAGAAAATGGTGACCTATAAACAACTAAGAACATGTTATATCAAATTATTTGAAGATGGAAGGAAAAAAATTCTATGACAATTGGAAGATGTTTAAGTAAAATTAAAATTGATTGTGTTAATTTCTAGGATGAAATTTATTTCTGCACTTTCCAGTCACCTGGATTTAAGTATCATTAATGAAAGCTAGAATCAAGCAAAATTAGTTCTTCCTCTGGCTCCATTCTCTAAGGAGGTTTTCTTGATTATACTTACTTGAGAATGGTCATTTCAGTGCAACTGTCACTCATTTTCATACATATTATGTAATTCTTTCAACCACCATCAAGTAGGAAATTGTCATTCATATTTTTTGGCATTGTTATTCTAAAAATATTTAAGAACTACCCCTCATAATAATTGATTGAGAAGGATTTGAAATGAAACATCAACACTATGGATTTTAAATACAAGGAGATAAACATTTAATTTGTGTTGAATACAGTGAAAATGATAAATGTTTTGTGGTCAAAACAACAGCAAAAAATTAATTACACCATAGTGCTTAAGTGAAGTTTTAGTTTTTGTAAGAATATATATATATATGAATACAGTTCATGCATTTGAGCTTTTATTTTTTTACACATTAGTAATTTCTCTCACCAACATTCTAAATAAAGACCCCAAATACTTCCAGTATTATACATGATAACAACTTAAGAATAACATAGAAACATTTTCATTTAGATCTTGAGATTTCTGTAAAATCAAGAATACAAACTGGGCACAGTGGCTTATACTTGTAATCCTAGTACTTTGGGAGGCCATGAGTAGAGGATGAATTGAAGCCAGAAATGTGAGACTAGCCTGAGCAACAAAGTAAGATCCACCTCAGAATAAATAGACAAGTCAACTGGTCATGGTGGCTAATGCCTATAGTTTCAGCAGCTTAGAAGGCTGAGGCAGAAGGATTGGTTGAGCCTAGGACTTGGAGGTTGCAATGAGCTATAATGATGCCAAACAGGCCATAAAATGCAAATCTCAAACTAAATATTTTCTATAGTTTCTTTCAGATCAGAAAGAAATATACGGCTGTTTTCATTTGTTTCTGATATCTTATGGAATGCAGTCTCTTCATATAGCACAAGTATATGATTAGGAGGCTGGGTTGTCACTAGGCAGAAGGAAAGGCTCTATGATATGTCTCAAGAAAGATATTTGATCTTTCTAATAAACGGAGTCTACAGACTTTTTATTAATAATTTCTAAGGTCATTTTAATACATATCTAGAAAAGGTAACAATAAAAACTTTGACCTTTTTTCTTAATGTTAACTTTTATAAATTCAAATCAAGCCAGAAAATGCCACCTTTTTCTCTATGATTCATATATTAACCAGAACGACTAGCATGACTATGAGAAATAATAAATATCCAAGAATTTTTTCTAGGTAGTACAATTTTAATGAATAAATAAATCAAATCTATTTCCTTCTCTTGCTGATAAGAGTTATCAGAATTTTTAGTGAATGAAAATTATGGCTATACTAGCTGGAATAGGTACAATTTCTAGGAAGCTCCAAAAATTCTGGGTAGCATGTAGTTTAGAGTGAAATGCTTATTCTTGATACTAAAAATCTCATCTTTTTCTATAATATCCAATCTATAAATCACCACATTCAAATGATTAGAGGAAAGAAAATTTTATGTTTCCATTAGTACTTCTATTATGATGAAGATTTCTTCTCTACTACTATTTAGTCATTTCCCACATGGGGAAGATTTCTATAACCTCTATGAATCATAAATAAATATAAATTCTGAATTTAAGCTATCATTACCATTTAATTATGGAATGATTCTAAGACACAATATGCACTTAGTAATCATTTCTTCATCTTAGAATTAGACTAAATTTTTTGACTCAATATTTTTTCAGATTTAAATTGTATCTTTAGTTAAATATATTTGTCTATGTGTACACACACATATACACCCTTGAACACTGTAATTATAAGTTAAACATTTGTAGCTCATACACTTCAAAATTTTCTTTCTTTCATAGCACTGTCCATCAAAAGTGAATAAGAATAAGAGGCTTTTATTTGTTTGTGTTTGTGAGTCTATATGTGAGTACATGAACAAAAGTCAAGGAATGAAAAATTGGAAATCACATTATGACATGGCAGTTGTATGTTTCTCCATGACATGGTACTCATAAAATATTTTTCTTTTTTGTTTTTAACAGGGACATTTACTATTATAGGTGTCCTTTGTGTACATATAATAGAGATTTACATTTTAAAAAGTTTAGTATTGACTTAGTTTAATAATAAGGTGCTACCCCACCCAATGGATTCCTCCCTTTCTCTCCTATTGGACCAATGCATTGTATGTAAGAGTTGGGGATGTCATGAGTCATTTTCAAGGTAACATAATCAGCACCATGTTCCTGATCACTTGGGTAAAAGTTCTCTGATTAAGGCTTTTAGTGCTACATTGAGCCACAATGAGTCCAGTGGAATTCTGAAGGTATAGAAGTTTAAAGATTTGAATGTAAGGTGAAAAGTGGATTATCATTGTTCATCATAGAAATGTACAAAATTCTGGGACTTAGATTGTAATGTTGGAAAATGAGTTAGCCTGTGTTTGCTTTATAAAAGATAAATAAATAAGAAACCAAATGCTGTGAATAGGTATGTTAAATGCAGATCATCAAAATGGTCATAGTGAAACTAAAAATTATTTAAGAATAAAAAGTAAAAGAAAATCATTAGGTAACCAATCCATCACCATGTGAACCATCACAGAAATAATAAATTGAATCAATGTTGGTCTTGGTCTGTGTCTTTGTTGATACAAAGACAGCTAAAACAGCATACTGTCTTTTGCCCTATGGGTTCAAAATTAGATTTTATGTTTTATTAGCAATAGGATTGAGGACATGACTGATAATTAAGGCAGTGATACATTTCTGAATGAATTTGGCATCCCATTAATTAAATTAAGACAAAGGTCTATTTTTAATGTCAAACTACATATTGATATCCAAAAACTGATAATTACTGCTTTTGGTCATGATGGGCCAACACGAAAAAGATTTACCTTGATATCTCAAAATGGCAGATAATCATATAAGACGTATAAAACAATAGTTTTCATTTGGGGCAACAGAACACTAATCTTTGAGATAATAGACAGAAACAACCCTAAGCTTGTTGCTGAGAAGAATGTTCCTAGTCAGTCAGTGATGCAGAGAGTAGGGAGCCAAATAAGGAAGGTTTCTATTTGGAGAGCAAGAGAGGTGAAGAAACAGAGTTCAGAGTTGGAGAGCCCAAGGCAGGTAAAATTTGCAGGGCAGAGTACTAAAGAGGAGAAACCTCTTTGGGGGGTGGGGGGAGATCTAAGAACCTTAGAGAATTTTCTTCAATTCTTCAGTTGATTGCTGATCACTATGTTCATCTGGAAGAACTGCTAAGTATAAATGTTATAAACAAAAACAAATCTTGTAAATTAAGAAATTAGAAAACAAAGAAAAGCACATTAAAACCAAAGTAAGCAGAATAATTTATTAATAAGAATAAAATCTGAAATTGTTTAAAGACACAATGAAAAATAAATTTTAAAATGTAAGCAAAGTTAATTTTGAAATGCTCAGAATGATAGCTCTGTAGCAACACTGATGAAGAATAAAAGTAATATGACAAAAATTTCCAAGAACAGAAATGAATGAGGGGGCATCCTTGAGCACTCTACATTTTATAGATCCTAAGCCTTTAATTAGAAAATTCTTTTAACAATTTTATAGCAAAGAAATTCAAAAACATAGATGGAATGGATATAATAATTACCAAATTATGTATGAAAGGCAATATATTAGGTATGACAATTAAATTTGTGAACATGCCTTGTGTACTTATGTTGGCCATGGTGTACAAACTCAGTAGGTTTTCATAACATTGTCTTATCAGTGTCTCAGAGTTGTATTCATTTGGCAGTGTCTTTCTGAGTGACATTCATTATTGTTATTGCATGTTTTTTTGTGCCATTGCAAGAATATTAGAGTTTGAATCAAAGCAATGAGCAAATATTCATACTATATTTGTTAAACTTGGCAAGAATGGAAGTGAAAACAGGCACATGTTAGTCCAAGTTTATGGGGATAAGGATATAATAAAATGGTAGTGTATAAATGGATTAGATGTTTTTCTGAGGGGAGAGAACATCACTGATGGGGAGAGGGCAGGGCAGTTAGTAACAAGCAGAACTGACAAAACATTGCAAAAAATCATCAGTGTGTATCAAAATCATCAGCTGACTTTCAGGAGCATAGCTGACCAAGTACAATTGATAGAGAAGCATGAAAATCTTAATAGAAAATCTTGGCCAACAACTCATGGCTTTTGAATCATGACAATATATCAGTTCAGACATTGTATGTTGAGGGAGTTTTTAGCCAGTAAACAAGTAACTATACTTGAGCACTGTATCTGGTCCCCAATGATTTTTTTTTTTAACCCAAGGATAAAGGGAATATTAAAAGGAAAGCATTTTGATGATACTCAGAACATTGAGGGAAATATAACATCTCTGATCTATTTCTTCTTGGGAGGTTGTGTGATTTTAGGTGTTGGTCCATTTCCTCCGCATTGTCAAGTTTCTGGGCATGGAGCTCTTTGTAGTAATGAGACATGATCTTTTGTATCTGTGTGTTATCTGTTGCTTTTCCCCCTTTTTTCTTTCTGATTGGGATCATTAGAGATCTTACTTTTCTCTTTCTAGTTAATCTGGCCAAAGGTTTACCAATTTTGTTTATCTTTGTGAAGAACCAACATTTTATTCCATTAATTTTCTGAATGATTCTTTTATTTTTGGTTTCATTTATTTGTGATTTAATTTTGGTTATTTATTTACTTCTGCTAAGTTTGAGATTGAATTTCTCTTCCTTTTCCAGTTCCTTGAGGTGGTTCAGTAGGTTGTTCATTTGAACTCTTTCTGTTTTTTGGATGTGAGTATCTAATGCAATAAATGTCTCTTTTAGAAGTACTTTGCATTATCCCACAGGTTTTGGTAGTTTGTGGCTTCATTGTCATTATGTTTGAGGAATCTAATGATTATTCTTTACTCTCTCCTTGACCCAGCTGTCATTCAACATAAGGTTGTTTAGTTTCCATGCCTTTGTGGAGGGAGGAAGGTTTTTGTTGACATTGAGTTCCATCTTTATTCCCTTGTGGTTTGAAAAGATACAAGGTATAATTCCAATTCTTTTAATTTTGTTGAGGTTTAATTTGTGTCCTAGGATATGATCAATTTTAAAGTATGATCCATGAACTGAGGAGAAGAATGTGTACTCATTAGGTTTGGGGTGGTATTTTCTGTATATGTCTATTAAGCCACATTGATCTAGTGTTACATTTAAGTTCCTTGTTTAGTTTCTCTTTAGAAGATCTGTCCAGTTCTGTCAAAGAAGTGTTTCCAGTATTTTGGTTTGTAAGATATAATATTGTTCAGACTATTTAGGATTTCTTTGATAAATCTGAGACCTTTTAAGTTGGGTGCATATATGTCAGAGCTGCATGAAGGAAACATCCAGGACATGAATTGAGAGTACAAACTGCAAGAAGTGAGTCTCATGAGAAGTGCAGGAAAGCCCTGAACAGGTGTGAAGAGTGTTAAGTAATGAAGTGCAGGAGCTACATACTTAAGGACCGTACACACACAAAAAAAACTTCAGTGCTTTCTCCACAACTCCCACAATGAAGTACTATAAAATGTTTAAGGTTTAACACCAGCTTACTATCAAGCGACTGATCTTATCTCATTCTGGAACACTGCGTTACTTGGGGGCTTGCCTCCAAGTTATAAGATACCTCTAGGCTTACCAGAAGACTGTCTTGCTCTCAGCATTTCCTTTGATGTGTTAAGAACAGTGATTGTCCTTGCAAACATGATGTTCATTCCTCCTCATATATATTGTTCCCTTGACTGGTATATAGGGACCATATTTTGTCATTCAGTACTTTTGTTGCTTTAAATCCACTTTTATCTGCAAATATAATTGCAACCCAACTCTTGTTCTGGTTTCCATTTGCCTGAAATATTCTCTTCCAACCCTTTACCCTGAGTCTTGTTTTGCCTTTAGAGATTAGATGTTTCCTAAAAACCACATATAGATGGCAGGTGCTTTTTTATCCAGTCAGCCAGCCTGTGCTTCTTCATTGGATAATTCAAGTGATTTGCATTTAATGAGAAAATTAATAAGTATGGTGGAGTTCTGGTCATTTCTATTTGTTTGTGTTATCTGTGATTTCTTTTGTCATTGTTTCATAGCTTTCTTTGTAGAGATCTTTCACTTCCTTGGTCAAGCATATTCCTAAATATTTTATTTTCTTTCTAGCTATTATGAATAGTATTCACTCTAAGACAATGGTGCTGCTGTTGCCACTTCTATTCAACATAGTACTTACTGGAATACCTAGACAGAGCAATTAGGCAAGCGAAAGAAATAAAGGGTATCAAAATCAGTAAAGAGGGAGTTAAATTATCATTTTCATAGATCTAGCACCTAGAAAATCCCAAAGACTCCACCAAAAGACTCCTAAATAAATTCAGCAGTCTCACATTATAGTATCAAAGTACACAAATTAGTAGCATTTTTATGTTTTAATAAGAGTGAAACTGAGAGTCAAATTAAGGACTCCTTATTTGTTCCACCCAAACAGATACAGAGAAAAATATGGAAAAAATTATTAACATTTAAAAATAAATTTTAAAAATACAACAAAAGTTGATAGCAGGCCTGAATTAAAATCCACGAATTCTGACTAAATCTTAATCTATGAAATGGAGAATTATATTTTCCTGTATGAATATATGACAGATATTTCTCAGTAGATTTCACACATTTTTTCTATTGAAAACAATAATCATATAAACATTCTCATAAAAATTCTTATTCTTACAAGTATAATATTCTGTAGAGCATTTATTAAGAGTCAGAAAGTTAACATGCCTTTTAACATGGATGTATAAACTTATGCTTCCACCAAAGTCAAATAAAATTCCCATCTTCTAAACTCTTTCTTTCTTTTTTTCTTTTTTCTTTTTATTACATGATAGCTGTGTACATTAATGCAAACATGGAGTATAGTGTAGTGTTTTCATATATAATTTGAAATACTTTCATCAAGCTGGTTAACATAGATTTCATGTCATTTGCTTAGTCATTATGTCAAAACATTCATATTCTAGTTCTAGAAAAGTTCACTTGTACCCTTGTTAGACAGATATATAGGTGATCTTTCCAATCACTCTCTCACCACCTGGCCGCCCTTCTCCCCTCCCCTTTCACACCCCCTCCCCATATTTTTGGGCTAGAATTAAGTTGCATCTTTCATTTTAGAGCTATAAATTAGTTTCATAAAAGGGCTGTGTACATTGAATACTTTTTCTTCCATTCCTGTGATACTTTGCTAAGAAGAACATTTTCCAGTTCCATCCATGTAAACATGAAGGATGTGGAGAAAAGGAACACTTCTACACTGCTGGTGGGAATGCAAATTAATACGTTCCTTTTGGAAAGACGTCTGGAGAACACTTAGAGAACTAAAAATAGACCTGCCATTCGATCCTACAATTCCATTATTAGGTATATACCCAGAAGATAAAAAATCACATTACAATAAAGATGTTTGT